>JAVJGG010000008.1:32339986-32405219 GCA_035590195.1 Aviceda cuculoides
ATACAACCTTTTTTCAATGGGATAAATTTCACAGAAGCAGTATCGGGGGCAGGTGGGGGGGGGGGGGCAGGAGGGGGAATCTGAAGCCAGCCTTTTGCCAACTTGGATCTAAAGCCCAGACTGGAACCTCCAGTTAGATACCTGCACCTGACGAGGGGTGGCCTTCCTTCTGGGAGTGCTGGATGTGACCCCCTTTGTGCTGGGGCCAGAAAGGAGCTGTGGGTGCTGGGCAGCACGGGGACCACGGTGAGGTGTCCCACCGCGCGTGCAGGTAGCTGACCTTTTAACCAAGGGGCTCGGTGTCTCCACGGGCTGTAAGGGCCGACCATCCTGTATGGGCACAGCCTTCTGGAAAACTCGGTTCTCGTTAGTCAACAGCGTCATCGGCACGTCCCTCCACCTGGGGGGGTGTTTTAGGACAAGAGCTACTGGGTAGACCTGGACAAGTATTTTAACAGTGATCATTACTCTTGCAAGTGATGTCTTAACACTGATGGAAAGAGAACGTTCATCTGTCAGCTCAGCCTATTGCTTTTCTAAATAGATCTTTATTATGAATTGCAGGTATGATTATCTGGTGGAGGGTGTTCCCAGCTCGCCTTCATGTTGCCCATTTTCTTCTCTGCATATATCCTGTCTGCCTGCTGGTTAACCAAAGGAAACTGCATCTCCTACGATGAGCTGAAAGAGCTGAAGACTGAATTTGCCATCAATCTCTACCGGCACGTATCCGAAGCAGAGAACAGAACCAATCTGGTAGTCTCTCCAGCAAGCGTGGCTGTTTCTTTGGAGCTGCTGCAGCTCGGAGCTCAAGGAAATACCTTTACGGAGCTGCAGGATGCCCTAGGATACAACATTCATGGTAATGTACTGCTTAAACAAATCCTTCTTGTCTTACATTTTGCAACAAATTCACAGCTTTACTAAGGAGACAGCAATTGCACACATCATACTAAACTTCTGTCTTCTGTCTCACTGCAAGATGTAGCTTAGGAGTGTTTTCTCCATCTTTGATAGCCAGGTATCAGCTGGACAAGGAAACTCAAGGGAATATTTGATACGCATTATATTCCTCTTTATTCTTGAGCAGTGCATACTCTTTTACTGCACTGAAATACAACTACATCTAGAAAAGCTCCTTCCACGAGCAGCAAAATTGCTCCTGGTTTCCCAGAGGTTCATCGTTGTGTCCTGGCCTCCTCTGTGTCCTCTGCGAGGAAGTGCCAGGCAGAGGACAGTCGTTTTCTCTCCTATCCCACTAACAAATTTTATGAAACCTATAGAAATTGAATTATCTCTAAGACTTTGCACCTTTTTCAAATGTTATTACAACTGGCCAAAAAGATGAAAAGTTATTAGAAGGAGACTGGCAGAGCGATATATACATTGACAGATGGATGGTGCAATTGCATCTTTCCCTGAAAGCAGGCTAAAATAAAAACTCACTGGGAATCTGGAAGGGATATGGAAAAGGCAGATGTCTTAAAATCTAACATTAAGTCAGCTGAATTTAAGGATGCTGTTTTCGTTTTAGCTCTGGATTATCCTACCATCTCACATCACATGTCAAAAACTATTTTACATGATGGGCACAATGTTTATGAAAAGCAGATGACTGCCTCATCTTCAAAATTTGCAGCTTACATACAAGACTTACGTATAGAGATGGCACTGCCATTTCTCAGCGTAAAATTTACTTTCGGCGTACGAAGGCTAAAGACAGAAGCTACGGCAGTTTGCCCGCCCTGCGCTGTGACCGGCCTTAGTCACCAGGACCGTTCCGCGCGGCGCCGACGGCCAAACCCGGGGCGGCAGCAAGAGCTGCCTCTGGCTGATGCCCGCCCGCCCGAGGACGGCGCAGCTGCACCGTCAGCAGCTGAGCCGGCGAGCCTTGCCCGCGAGACTCCCGTTTCTGTAAAGTCAGCAGGGTAATTTTAAAGGACGTTAATTCGTACAAGGATTGCGCCTTGCTTGAGGCTTCTGGTCACCGGGGGCTCGGTTATCAAGAACGAACCTTACGAATAATATTGCGCAGCGGAATTCAGGCACAGCTCTCCCCACAAAACGTAACGACGAGGTGCAGAGGCTGTTAATAACCTGCCAGCTCTCTTGTGCTGCCGTACTTCTTCTCTTGTGGCGCATCGCGCCAAGCAGACGCTTTATCTCCATTTCAGTTGTCTGTGGCACAGGCCACATGAGCTTTGGCTTTCAGTAGTACTAATGCATGAACGGGAAAATAAAGTAGGATGGGACCTATTGCCATTGGTTATAACAGCACGTTTCCAGTGACAGAGAAGGAAACCACTTCCTCAAATGGTTTAAATCAAATAAATAAATCAAATGCTTAGATCAAATTTCCTATCTGATGAGTAAAGCCAAATCAAATATGTACCCATATCTGGTAAAATTCCTTTCTTCCATTAGATGTCTGCATTAATGTTTCTGTTGGTCTGTCTTAAACAATAATGGAGAATGTGGTTAAAATCTTAGCAGGCTGAAAACAATGAAAACATTGATGGTTCATTCACTATTCATGGAGAACCCGCTCTTACATGCACTCGTAATCTTCTTTTAATGTTTGGAAGATTTGTTCACCTTTATTCTAGTACTAAGAAAAACAATGTATAAAGGGATGTCTCTCTAGACGGCACAGACAAAATGACATGCTTTAAAATGCTTTCTTCTTGCTGTTTTATTTTATCAAGGGTAGAGTATTCTAAAGCAATTTTGAACTGTTCTCCGAGTAAGAATTCAGGACTTTGGTTGGCTAAGCACTTTGGTAGGACCGAAGTTACAAGCTCAGGATACCCCACCTCACGTTAACATCTGCTTCCAGTTTACCATCTTTGATTTCTCACCTCCTCCAGAGAGCTTGCCAAAGGCTCCCGCACTAATGCAAAACACACGAGAGAAGCACTTTACACCTCGGGCCGTGTGAGTTTTCTTGACATCTGTTCAAGTAGTTCGATATTTTATCCCTTAAAGGGTAATAGATCTAAATGTTAATACAAAACTTCCCATAGGTGATTAGTCTTCCTGCAGGTTACTGAAGGAGCACTTAGGTTAGGTAAGAAAACACTCACCGGGTCCTCAGGTGGTAGAAATCAGTAGACGTGAAACTCCCTTTTCCCCCGTCAAGAATCTGAAGCAAGGACTCATGTTCCTGTTGGGCCCACACTTCGACCTTGCATCCACCACAGGAGCCACCACCATCTTGATCTAGCTGAAGGTGTCCCTGCTCATTGCAGGAGGGTTGGACTAGATGACCTTTAAAAGGTCCCTTCCAACCCAAACCATTCTATGAACTACCACGAGCTCCCCAGGAACAGGAGACTGGGGCACTATCCAACTATTTTCATTAGTAGACAATGAACTAGAGAACACACTACTGACTTTTTGAATGGCACCGAGCTCATAGTTGCTACCAGCATTTTGGAAGATGAGAACAGAATTCAAAAGGATCTCAGCGATCGGAGAGATGTGTGAAGTGAATAGGACACAATTCAATAAGGACAAGTGCAAGACTCTACATTTAGAAGAAATAATCAGCCATTCAAATCGGGGAACAATGAGCCAAAGAATAGTTTTTTAGGAAAGGATCTGAGGGCTTGTAGGAATTTTAAAAAAAGAATACTGAATAGGAAATATAATTTTACTTCAGAAAAAGCAGACACTGTTGTGGGTTATATAAAGAGGAGAGTTGCTTGTAACACACACGAAGAAACCTATTAGCTCTACTTAGCAGTGCCAGGGCTCGTCTGTAGTACTGGGCCAGTTTGGGGCACCATCCTCGAAGAAACAAAACGAGACACGAGGGCCAAGGGTAGCAGAGACCGACGTGGGGCAGTCAGGGAGGTGCCCTTCTGGGGTGGGTGGCATCCCTAAGGCAGGGGAAGGAGACAGCGGTACCTGGGGCACCAGCAGCTCAGCCAGAGGCGCTGGGTCTCGCTAACGGGAACGCGGCGAGCTCCCAAGAGAAAATAACGTTCCTCGTGAACCCCAAGAGCTGCGTTCGCGCAGAGGTGCGAGCCTGACGTGAAATCGGCCACTCGACGGCCATATCTGCACCAGAGTGATTTCCACAGCAACACGAAGAGCATTTGCCCGTGCCCGGTGCGTCACCGTCCTTGCCAGTAATACCCCGTAAAGCCAAGGGTGCTCCGGTCGTCACAGCGGTTTAACTTTCCGAGGACGCCGGTGCCAGCACCGGCGCTGAGAGCTGCTGAGCGCCGGCGCCAGCTCCGCTGCCCTCAGCCTCAACGTGGTACCTGCAGGTTCTCCCTCTCTCTCTCCCGGCAGATCGAAGCGTCCAGGATTTCTTGCGGGCCGCGTACGACGGAGAGACCGGCTCCAGCCCAGGCGCGGTGGTCCGGCTGGCGTGCTCCTTCCTCGTGGGCGCCGGCGTGCAGCTCTCGCCCGCCTTCGCCGCGCGGGCCGCGCGCTGGGCGAACGGCAGCCTGCGGCACAGCAACTTCACCGACCCCAACGGCACCGCTGCCCAAACGCGGGAGTGGATCACCGGTAACCTTGGAGGTAACCTAACAGCCCCTGAGAGTGACTGCACATCAATGAAATGTAAAATAAGAGTAATGGGAGAACCTGTATTTAACTAAGGATAAAGTCTTTTGCCACACTCCCTGTTGTCCAAACCAAGGCTGGCAGCTGCAAAATCTAATCCTTGCGCTGATGCGCACTTATAATGTGAGGAAAGAGCTGGAATAGGTCTGAATCTGGGAGCATGAGTTTGCGGTATCAAGCTGGTAACAGCTTGGCCTTGTTCCTCTCATTTTTAAAGTGGCAATCCTTTGCAGTATTTTCAGTTTTGATGAGGAGCTGCCAAATTCCCCATGGACCGAGTTTGCCGTGTTGAACACTTTCATGCTGCTGCGGGGAACAGGCAGGGCCGTAAGCTCAGCAATCAGACTCTTGAGTTTAAAAAGTCAAAATGGGAAATAAAAAGAACTTACTTTCCACACAAGCAAGAAAAGTAATGAAATTAAATTCTGTGTTAACGAAAAAATAATTGAAAAACTAAGTCCTTAAAAGCAGCAGACCAAATCAATCCCCGATTTGCCCCATCAACTCCAGTTACATGAGTGTTAATTTGGCCATCAACATGTAAAGTGACATTAAACACACACATTAAAGCTGCTATCAAAAAAATAATTTCTATCCTTCTCAAATGAACTGTAATAAGCGATCCATGATAGAAAAGTATTGCTCTAAAAGCAGGAACTAAACCGGGAGTTCGCACTCTGGTACTCCTACGAGTATTGAGGAATTAAAGCGGATCACACTTTCAAAAATCTTTGAGATACCCAAAGCAGGATCAGTCGAACTGCCAGTTGAATGAGAGAGAGAACTGGGATATGAGCGTCGGTTGGCTTAGCTACTTCATAAAGCCATCTGCAGCCACGAACCCGTTTCCTGAGGGATTTCTGGCCACGCTGAAGCTAGAAGCCCGGTTAGGGCCGGGGATGGCGCTGAGCGCCCGGCCGCTGCCCTCGACGCGGCCCAGCGCGTAGCGCAGCCCTGGCGCGCGGTTCAGGGGAGAGCGCGGACCCACAGGCAACCCCGAGGAGGCGGGCGCGCGGAGGCTTTGGCGGAGCCTTGCGAGCTCTCCTTCTTGCCCTTAGGGACGGAGAGCGGTCCCGACGCGCTTTATTCACTCACAGAGACCTGGCCTTCAGGCCTGGGCGAGCAGGACGGCGCGTGTCCCCCTCCCCACCTCTTTTCCCTGCAGATGGGGACGTGCGTGGCGTGCCGCTGGAGAGTGCCGGGTCGCCGCTCGGCCAGGTTGCCCTGGTGAGCACCATGTACTTCAAAAGCACGTGGCAAAAGAAGTTTTCCTTTACGGATACGCAGATGTTGCCTTTTACCACGGCGGAGGGCTCAACCCTGAAAGTGCCCACGATGCATCACACAGCTGAAGTTAACTACGGTAACTGTCCTTGATCCAGATTTGCTCTTCTGTACAACATGGAACAGGTTTGCCTATTTAATTTCCACAGCTACCACACTAAGATGTATTATTTTCCCAGCCTGGAGAAGTCTCAGAAGAAATCCCGTCAAACAAAGAGACCACCTGGCTGACTGAATTGACTCCTTACAATCCCAGGCAATTCTGAAACAGAACCTGGGTTCAAAATGGGTCCTAAAATACCTACTGTCCATGAACCATCCCTCACAGACCAACACCTCCCAGCACTCCATAACGAACTTGTCAGCTATAGCAAACAACCAAAAGGCACCGAGATAACGTGCCAGGAGAAGGGAACAGGAGAGACTGGAGGTACCCCGGTATAAAAAGTCCTCTGCAGTAGCAGGGAACTTGTTAAATAAAGCTGCCCAGGAAGGGAGGACCCTGGGGAGCACACCTGATCAGAGCAGCAGTTAAGACTAAAACAAGACCAAGCTCCTACCAATTTGGTTTGTGGGGTGGGTAAGAAATTCCTGTGCCCTTCAGCCCGATCACTGTCCCTGAGCGTGTGAGCACCAGATAGAAGATAAGGTCACCAGGAGCACGAGCACTGCACCCCCAACCCCTCCTGGCTCTGCTCACAGCCCTTCTCCAAGGCTTCAGGGTAAAACTGCAAATCTTCAGGGCCAAATTCTGCAACAAAGGGGGGAGAAATTTTTATGGCACTTGTACCCAGTCAGCAGATGCTCTCAGCGTGGGCTTAAAACAGTAGAGATACAGATCAAACATTTATTTGTATACTATATGAATATAGCGTACGCTCCTTTCAAAGGCCTGGAGTATGTGGGTTACTGAGAGAAGAACTCATGCTGTAGGCTTAATTTTCTACCACCAGGAATTCTTCCATTTAGCTCTACAATCTCTTTCAAAACATAAAAAGCTCCTTTCCCTTCTACCCTAAATTTCAGAACTGCACTTGGGTAAAAACCTTCCTAATTCCAAGCCTAAATTTTTTCAGGACCAATTTATACCTCTTAGCATCGTGCCAGCTTTATCCTTTAAGTTAAATAGTTTCTCTTCAGCTTTGATATTTACTCCCAGATGTATTTGCCAGTCACCAAGTTGCCTCTCAATTTCCTGGTAGCTGAGCTGAAGATGCCAGGCTCTTCTAATCTATTAAAAAAGCAGCTACTCCAATTTTCTACTAGTCCTTTTCTGCACTTTATCAATTTAAATTAATCTTTCTTGAAAATAAATGACCAGGGATGTACATAATACTTTTAATGAGGGCATATCCATGCTCAATAAAATGCTCTTAGTATTTCTATGACTTGCTGAAGATACCTTGCGTAGTGCGCTGCAGAAGGACCTCAGGGTGGATACTCGAGGTTGACTCCACCTGGGCCTTTTTTCTTTCTCCATTTTTTCCAGCTGATGAGTCCTAGGTGTGTCAAGGGGAGGGAAACCTCCACAGGTACAAACTTTTTTTGTGGTTTCAGACCATCGTTTGATTTCCACCACTCCGATCATCACGGTAACCTCAGTTTGTCTTTGATGACAAAGTCTTGAGTGTTGGCAATACTTTGGAAAGCCACTGGTAACCTCTTCTGAACCTGGGAGCCAGACCTTTAACTTGGCTCGTTGTTGTTTCCCTTTCAAGCGGACGCTTGCTGCCTTTCATTTCTTGCTCTATTTGCCACAACTTCTACCTGTAAATAGCACCACAGTGAAATGATGTTTAATGTTTTATTTAAAACTAGATGTCTGGATCTATGCCTTTTTATTAAGTTAGTTATCAAGTCAAAAAAAGCTTACAGATTTGTTTGCTAGGGTCTACCTGATGTTGCAATTTATCTCCCTTTCTATTTTCCACTGTGACTTGATTGTTCTTTTCTCCAGGATATGTTCTAAAACATCTCAAACAAAGACCTAAAAGTTCCCATATAATTTTCTTTTTCTTTACAAATATACTCCTGTTTTCTAGTCATGGTGGAGAACTGAATCTATAAGTCTACTAAAAAACTTTGCTGACACATTTGCAATTTCACATCCAAGTTCTTTTCGTATTCTGGGGTGGTGATCATCCAGGATTATTACTTTTCTCTCTCCAGTAGTTTAAACTTTGCTTCTGTCTCTGGTGTTGTAATACCTCCTGTTCTTTCCCCATTTCCTTTAGAAACCTCACCATTATCCTTTGCGACATCATCAGATTCTTTCTTTCCCATCAGTTCCAGCACATAATTGGGATGAAATGAGAGTCTAAGATGGCTGAAGGCAGGGGCTGCCAGTGCTTATACCAGTGGAGATCCTGGGTAGAGAGCAGCGACCAGGAATTCAGCAGCTGAGCTGAAGACTGACCACAGATCTGCTCCTAAGCAATGGCAAACTTGATGTGAAATTGTTAGTTGTGCTTGCCTGACCACTTGCCTAGACACAAGAACTCCATCCTGTTGTCCTTAATTAAATATTAATTACTTAATATTTAAATATTAAGTGAAATACTTAATTACATTAATATTTGCACAGAAAAAGGAAGTTAACCAAAATACTGGAATTACCTTCTCATCCAGTCTGAAATGTGTGAGCCCTCTGCAGCTGGAGAGACTTCTGAGGAAAGCTGAAATGAGAGGGATTGTTTAAAATTTGCTGACTGTCAGATTTGACAGGGTCAATTCAGTCTTTGTCACTGGAAATGCTAGAAACATTTCTAACGAATCAGTTTGAAATTAATACAAAAGGCAGATTTACTACAGCCAGACAGAGGCGTGAGATAACTTTCCTTCATTATCAAATTACAGCAGCTGTCTACCACCAGGATAAAAACAGAGCGAGAAAGATTAGCTGTGGCCCGTTATCGATCTCAGCATTTACAACAGTGTTTATCCTTTTAACGTGGCCACACAGAACACATCAGCCTGGGGACAATTAACGCTGCTCCAAGAAAACGTCAACATTACTATTTACACAAGCCTTATAAACACTGCAGCTATTCTACATATTCATTTTTCCAAGCAATTTGTTAACTATCTTTGAATACCGATTTAGCATATATGCGATTCTTACGGGATGCTCAGAAGCGGTTCCAGTTAGGAAGGCTGAAAGTTCTGACCCAGTAATCTCAGGTCTTCGGTTTTCTGTCTCATGAACAAACAAGACCTGTACCACCTTTGTGCGCAACGTGCTGCCTTCGACGCACCAGCGCGACCAGTGCGCCACAAACGCCCGTCTCCCTGCCTGCTGGAAAGCGGAGGGGCTTTTCCTGGCAAAGCGACCCACGCGCTGGGAGGTGGTCCGAGCAGCGCCGCCCCCACTCCGTGCTGGGTGGCGGGGGGGCTAATCGAAGAGCCTACGGTTTAACCGAGCAGAACAGGCAACACTCAGGGATCGCTGTCCCATCCAGACCTGCAGCACGAACGCGTCGTACACTGAGACGTCCTATAGCTACATATTTATTCACAGATATTTAGGTATTATGAACGTGAGCTACCTGCAGCCTGTTATTTATAATCACTGACTCAAAAAGCGTGATTATCTACAAGATAGAACTACTACAGCTGGGTGAAGAGGGAATCAATTAAATATTTTGGACGGCCTGCAGCAATGGCAAGTCATTTGCTTGCAACTGTGTTTAACTCCTGGCCTGCTATCTATTGCTGAGTGTTTCTGAAACGCTATTTATTGCATTAGCAAATGAAAAAATCAGAAAGTAAAACTGTGATAATTGAATCTGTTCTAGTGTATAACAGAATCCATCAGAAACACCTGGACTAATCGTTCATTGAAATAAGGAATTAAATGGTACTTTTAAATGGCTGTTACAAATTGTTGCATAGCTACTTACAAGTTCAGAAGCCCACCAGCTCTTACTTTTGAGACCAGTTTTTATAACCTTCAACTGATTTTGATATGGTTTAGGCCTTATTTTCAAATATAAGAAATTTGGTGCTTAAATAAGCATAAGCCTAACTATTGTTTAATGTAGCTATTTGGTTCTTGAAATAAGGTTAAAACCGATTTTTAAAGGTAGTAAAGATGGGAACATGAGGCAAAGCAGGTTTCAGTTAATTCAGTAGGACACTCCTCATTTTGTTTTTGCAGTTTCTTTCAGTAGCGAATTGTTTAGTGAAAGGTATTCCGTGGAAATCACAGAGAAAACGGTAAGCTTATTCAAAGAACAAGCATTGCAGGAACAGTCACCATAACGTCCCTGTCGCTGCCTCGGCACCGGTTTTAAACTCTGAGCAAGAGGGACAGCTGCCAGACGAGAAAGTAATAAAACACCCACGCTCTGTGGAGACAGCGCTTCAGGTACTGTTACGGTCCTCGGCGTTCTCCTGCCAAGATGGGTAGAGACTGACTTCTGCGTGTGCTTGTGTATTTTGGCACAGCCGGCTCCCTTTGGACGGGCTACGGTCGAGCCCTAAGAGCAGCCCCGGCCGCCGCGAGAGCCCGCGCAAGGAGGCGAGCCCTCCCGTCCCCCCGGGCTGGGGGTTCTCCCCCCCGAATGCTGAAATAAGGTCTGTATCTGCCCCCCCAGGCCAGTTCCGGACGGCAGCTCTGCAGGGTTTCAGCGTGGTCGAGTTGCCCTACCTGGGGGAGGAGCTCAGCATGTTCCTAGTGCTTCCCAGCCACAGGGGAACGGCTTTGTCCCAGATCGAGTCCCACCTTTCTGCCAAAACCGTAACCCTCTGGGCCACCGGCTTGAAGAGAACAAAGATGGACATTTTTCTACCCAGGTAAGCAATGTTAGCGCTCCAAGACGGATTCGCTACTTCAGTGGCCGGAATTGTGTGTGACGGCGCTGACGCTGATGTGTGAGGCAAAATCAAGCGAGATGCTTTTGGTTTCGTTATTCCTCACATGATCAGAAAAGCTCTAACCTTTTCTTAAGCCATGAAAAGGTGAGCTGGGAATGCCAAAACTTTCTGGTAATCGTGTACTGTTTTAAAACAAAGTATTTCAGTTGATCCTACAGCTTTTCCTTCAAATGTGTTTGGGTGTAATGATCCTTTACAGGATCTAAAAGAGAAAAGTGTTCCTGGCCCTTTCCCACACTCCATTTTTCTCTACTTAAGGAAGAATTAATATAGAGCCTTTATAAAAAAAACGCAATAGCTTCTTTTTACACCTTGTTAATGTACTACGAAAGTATTGTACAAAGAACTTGGGGCCTCCTACCAGTCACACCCACCTTTCTGTGCACAAAGCAAGTTTCAGCAGTCCGTTTTCCACATTAGTCATTCGCTGTTGCTAGCAAACGCACGCGTCCCGGAGGTATTTTCTATCCTCCACTCAAACGACACTGCACAGGAGGAATCGGGCGCCGGAGGGCCTTTCGTGGCCGTACCTGTCGTATGGACCAGCATGGAAGGGCTTCGTTATGCACCTCTTACACCACATTCCTCCCATTAATGAAGCGCTGAAAAACAATTCGTACATTAATATTCCTTTTCTCCGAGCTAATCTTTGACAAACGTTTTAAAGACCCCTTTGCTACAGCCAGAAAGACGGTTAAAAAGAGGACGCTTGGGGAAATGCAGGGTTCACGGGTCAAGAGGCGCGAGAGGCAGTCTGACCGCAGAAGCTGGAGGCGAGGGCTTCCCTCTGGGCACGTCTCCAGGCGAGGACGAGCTGCTTTTCTGCCCAGCACGCCCGACCAGACGGAACGCACGGGGCTCGCACAGAACTAGATGCATGAAATGCAAAGGCTTGAAATAAATTGCATCTGTTCCACCTTTTAGCTCTGTGAAACTACAAATCCCGCGTTTAAATAAAACCTATCGTATTAATTTCAGGTTCAGCATTCAAAGCCTTTTTGACCTAAAGACGGTTTTTTCTGCCTTGGGAATTAGAGATGCATTTGATCCCATCACTGCTAATTTTAAAGGCATTTCAGGTAAGAGGCTTGACGGAATAAAAAATGATCACTGACCCAATAGTTGTAGACTCTTACATTTGAATGATTCAGTAGACCTGGGCCTTCTGAACTAGTTGTAATTCTTCCTCTGAAACTCTAAAACACAATTCACACTTAACTGTTCTACTTTATTATTGGCAATTGTATTTTGAGCTGTTGTTTTGTAGGAAAGAGGAATCTGAAAGGGACAGGGGTGGGTTTGGTCTCGCTTTTTTTTTTTCCCTCCTTTTTCTCCTCCTTTGTCGAAGATTAAAACTGTCAAGACAGTATAGGCCTGGAAAATGGTTCTTTATTCAGAAATTTCGGATGCTTTAGTACAGCTTGCATTCCTATTTATGTTTTTAAATAGTCATTTAACAGTTAGGGATGCTGATCCAAGAAGTCCGTGTTCCAACTCCTGACATCACAAACAACATTGGCATATGCCCATGCTATGCTGTTTTGCTAACCCAGTGACCGGTGGACTAAATTATACTTTCCCTTTGCTAAAATACTAGTGTTATGATTGTAAACTGTCTTGGTTTTGGAAGTCTGAAATTATTCCACTTCTTGGAAAATTTTTATCCCTATTTAATATTGGAGTATTACTATTAAATAGAAAAAGAATCCAAATTATATATTTTCTTTTTCTTTTGACTACTTCCAGCAACACAAATTATTTCAACATAGTCATTTCTGCTCATAGCAAAGACTCAGAGCGGCAGCTGCCCGGAGAGATGCAGAGTTCACGCAATTCTTGTACGTGTGAGCAAATAAATAAAATTCCTCCAATTCAGACAAACCTCCTTTTACAGAAAGGTTGCTTTCCTGGGATGAACCTCAGAAGGCACGTTACTTATGGGGTTTTTTTAATGCCGCTTTTAAAACTGAACATAGCATCGTTCTATTGCGGTATATATCTCAAACTGGAAAGAGATGCACACTAAAATAATTTGCTACTGTCCACTTTTTTGTTAAAGCCTCCTGCTTTGTTTACTGCAAACAAATGCTAATATACTGATAAAGTGCACAAGGATGTATTTTATAAAGTTAACATCTAGTTAAATAAGATAAATAATTTGAGGAAATGAACTCCATCATTAAAAAAACCTTATTTAGCAGCTTCTTTCCTATGAATGCAACTCAGTGGCTTTTGTCATACAGGGTAAGGTTTACAGAAATACTGGATCCTGCCCGTGGCGGGGTTAGGGATTAAAGGGTATGTTGAGGCCCTTCTCAGTTCTACTCATACACTACTCAGTTACGTATCGTAATAGTAGGGTTATAGCTATGGTGGTCTAAGAGTTCCATGAGGCAGTTTATAAGGAAGGTTTCTCTTTTATTTAACCAATAGATACAGTTGGAAAAAGAACAGGTAAGTTTTCAGTTCCTCTTCCATGTGAAGCAGAAGGCGTCATCTTCAGAATATTCACTCTCAGATCACATTTAGCAAACAAACGTGTTACTTCACTTCAGACCTGGAATAACTTCTTTATGCCTGAAAGCTTCTATTTTTTTTTTCCTCCAAAATAAGTTAGATTTATCTAATTTTAAAAAATCTGCCTCTCCTCAGTTTTGTCTTGCTTGTTTCCATCCCAGATTTTTGACTGTACAAAATTCAGACAGAATCATAAAATGCTCTTTCAGTACCTCCTTGTTTTCACCTGTATGTCAGACTTCATCCTCAGATTCAGACACAAAAGGAAAAAACCTCTCAACCTTCCCCACTTTTTGCTTCATTTTTTTCCCCACAGCTCTTCCAGGTTCACACCGATACGCACACACAGTCAAAATCTCGTCGCTCCCCCTTCCCCCAAACTAGAAAAAGCAGATCCGAATGAGCAGTCACTAGCAAAAACACCCTTAAGCAGAAGAACGTCCCAACTTTGCATTCACAGTAGTGACTCTTTCCTAAGAACTCCACTGCCCGTCCACGTTCCGCGCGGAAGCCGGGCGGCACCTGGGCCCACACGCAGGCTGCGCTCCGTGACCAAGGACGTGCTCAGGCGGAGAAGTTCAAGACACACACGGGTGTTTTCGCTTGTTCTCCAGGTTCCCTGCATATAAGGTCACGCTGTTCCAAAACGAAGTAGTCACGCTATCTCGGCTACACGCTGAGCTAAAAAGTCCGTAACATTAAGCTAGCTTAGACGCCCGGGCTGTCCACACTCACCCATGTTAGGCACACGTACAAAAAAAACCAGGAGTCGTGTCAAAATTAGAACTGAGGATCTTCCAGTGCAGGAGCCAGGTACAGAAAAAGCACCTGAAAGGCGGGTTTATACTGCGCTGCCTTTCTGAACACGGTGTGCTGAGGGAACCAATTAAAGGAATTTCTGACTGAAGAAAAACTAATAATGTGACACGTGTTGTATTCAGCAGGAGTTCACGTGTAGTGAGGTGGAGAGCAATGTACTTCATGTTACTGCCGAGAATTCCTTGAAGGCTAAACATTGTTTAAAATTATATTCCTTCCACTAAACATTATTTTGTAAGCAGTGCTATCTTCAGAATATTTTAGAAATTTTTGCTTCATTTTTAAAAACGGAATAGAGCAGAGGCCAGGCATACAGCACTATTTGCCCCGCAGCATCAGGTAATGATGCAGCTACTGCCGCTCCAGCTAAATGCCAAGAGACTGGAATCCCTTGGCCTGGCCAAGTTTGGTTTCAGTCATTGAATTAGTTGCCCAGCTGAAGTATCTAACAGTTACGTGACCCTTAGATTCTGCAGGAAAAACAAGGTACAAGCATTCTGAATTTAAAACAAAGAAGCCAACCAAAAACCTGTTCACAATGAAATTTAGAAAATAACTATTAATTTCTGGGTTTTTGCAGGACAAGACAGTCTTTATATTTCAGAAGCTATTCACAAAGCAGAGATTGAAATAACAGAAGATGGTACGAAGGCATCAGGAGCTACAGGTAAATCAAACACACAGACTTTACTTCTCACTTCTGGAGCCTATCACTAGAGAAACAACTACTAGCCTTTTATCTGGGGGGAAAAAAGAAAAAAAAAAGCATGGTAGCATTTAAGTGTATGCCTAACCTAAATTTAAACTTTTGTATTTAAAACACTTCCATTTTGTCTTTGTAATTGTTCATAAGAACTCTTTAATTTTTGATCTCAGACTGATATGTAAAGGTGCAAGTGAAAACCAGCTTGACCAGCTCAGGGAAAGTCCAGTTTGAGAAAATAAACCACTTATTTTTCTGTTGGTTAAATCTGTTTGCTCAGATCATAAAAGCAAAGAATGAAAAACAGTTACTAACATTTTATCTGTAGCTCCTGAACCGTTACAGGGATTGTTTTTTGAAGATGATCTCTCTGGTAGTACTGAAGGTAACGATGGGAAAGCTTTGTCTTCAGGAAGACGAAGGCAGGCTTGTTTCTTACATACTTTGAAGCGTCACCTTCGTGGGCCGTAGCTTCTGCTAACAGATCATTTCCACACGAGCAGCCCCACGTGGCCGAACGGGGAGACTCGGAGTAAAACCTCAGCTACGGACTAGAGTCAATAAACGACCTTCATAAGCTGAACGACACCTCCATACGAATCCCCCGTCACGATTTACATAAAACAGGGGAACTAAAATTACTGAGCTGGGCAATCCCCATCTTTTTTGGTTTTTTCTTCTTTTTTCGGTCACATGAGCCTTACCAAAGGCGGCCCCTGGTTTTTTGTTTCCCTTTTGGAAGCCTCAGGAGATGCTACAAGTCGTCACGGAAAGCATCCCTAGACCCCCGTGTGCATTCCGCAGGCGTTCCTGCCACTCGCTCGCTCCTCGGGGGGGCGGGCCACGTGCTGGGGCTGCTGGAACCCCCCGGGGAGGAAGGGCCACGGTTACTCACCCCTCGCCTGCCCGCCGCAGCCGCGCTCCACGCGCGCAGCGCCAGCGCCGGCGGGTCAGGGCGAGACCCGGGGGTCTCCCCGTTCTCCTCAAGGGCTCCTTGCCTTCGGGAGCTGCCCGGGGAGGCGCGGCTCCCCCCACCGCAGACAGCCCCCAGTCCCAACGCCGGAGGGAACCCGAGGACACCTGCTTTGGTACGGCGTTCCTCTAGCAACAACTCTGAACGAGACACACGCGTACATATGTACGCACTTGACGGAACTACGGTAACCGTTCTGCAGAGCTGTACGGTTTTAAGTTTTAGGACAGTTTTCATCTCTGCCGGGGAATTAGTATTTTTAGTAATTTTGCTGGTAAGTCTCATGCCAAATAAAAGCTTTTAGGTGGCTCCAACTACATACCAAACTCTAAGGGTAATAGCAATCAGACATCAGACCTTTATCCCATTGAAACCAATGCCAAAACTCTCCTTAACTCCAGTTGGACCAAGCTAAGAAGCTGATTTTAAAAAGTATAATTATGTTTATTGTTTACTTTAAAAGCTCTGGAACTAGTCACACAGTGGCTTGAAAGCTGAAGTAGGCAGGTTTTTTGGGAGCACTGAAACGGTGCCACTCAAACTAGTTTTACTGAGTCTTACTTGAATTTTCAATTTAATGCCATTGTTTTAAATGCTCATTAAAAAATAATGCAAATCTGGGTTTTTTAATATTGGGGGTTTTTTGACAACATATTTTTAATACTATGTAGCTACAGGGAAGAATTTATTTAAACAAGATGTATTTTAATAATAGTTGAGCCATCATAATTCTTAAGGACTCTATTTAATAATTAACCCACAACCAGAGAGAGGAGACAGTCATAAATTGAGATCAAGGATACTTAGGTTTTGTTGAGAGCTCTGACAAGAGAAATTCCAGGATGACATAGGTATTTCTCTGCTGTTTGTCTCCCATTTAGAAAAGGGACTACATTTGTGCCTTGCTTATCTTTTTTACCAGAACAGCATAGCTAGGAATTGGCTAACAGGTTAGGCAACAGCACGGTGTGACTTCAGCAGGGTTAGGGCTGTGATAACAACAAAAATTACATTACCTTTGATATCCAAAGCCAGACAGAGTCACTTCAGCAACGAAGTACACACGAATCACCTGCAGGCAGTCTCACAACACTTGACTTGTTCATTCGCCCAGACTGATTTCGCTGTTGGATAAAATTGTTGGTTTATTCTGAAAGCAGAGGAGGAACTCAAAACGCAGCATACTAAACATCAGAGCTCGAGGGCACTGTACAGAAGGTGGGAAGAAAATGGACACATTTTACTAATGTTTTCTTTGTTGCATTACAGCAATGGTATTACTAAAAAGATCTCGAACGCCTATTTTCAAAGCAGACAGACCTTTCACATTTTTCCTGAGACAAGCTAATACAGGTATGCATGCTCTGTTTCAGTAGCAGAATCCTTTGCCAGTAGCACTGAAATCAGTAACAAGTTCTTTGCAAACAGCGTGCCATGCTTCAGTCCAGAAAATTTCAACAACCATGGAAACAGTGGGTTTAGGGTTTTTAAAGCATAAAGAATACAGTTTACTTTCTTTAAAAAGAATGCATGATAGCCATAGAAGTCAGGGAAGCCAGATTAGCCTCTTCTATGTATATGCAGTATGTGCTCAAAAAGATTTCTACCATAATCATAGGCACTAGAAAGATCTGACAGATCTTAAATGCCCCAGGATTAGGGACCAACCTCCACAGGGCAATTCAAATTAGAAATGGGCTGGATCAGCCGGATTCATATCTGAAGAAGTTAAAATAGAAATCTTTCCCTATAAATGAAACATGCCTATACAGATGGCACACAGCAAGCAGACTTCAGCCTGCAGGCACCAGGACCTGAAACTCCCTGTATTAATTCCTACCTCAGAAGTTTCCAGGGAGATAGTTCAGAAATTCTGAAGACCGACAATCTTTTGCCCAGCTACCGCTCAGGATATGCAGAAGCAAATTTCTCTTCCCTCGTATCTTGAATAGCAACACCTTCAGGGAGGTTGTTTTACACATCTGGACCTTTCACTACTTCGTATCCTGACAAGACATTCAGGTTATCAAAAGCCATGGATGTGCACTGTATGTAATCAGGTAACTTAGCTCTGCAAAAAGCCTAACTTGTATCTTCACTTTTGCAAGGAGCTGCCAAAAAATACATGTTTCTTTTGCAACTGAAAACTCTTTCTCTTGTTAAGGGGCTCCTCCAGCCCCCAAAACAAACAAAACTGCAGAGCATGTCTGGAAGAGTGAAGCATCACAGTGCTCTTTTGGCTTCAGTATTAGATTATGTCTCATTCCAGATGTCCAATCATCTAAGTTATTCCAGAATCTCTGCCAAAGGAAAACACCATATAGCTTGTTGGCAATAATAAAGAACAACTCCATTATGCACCATTTAGCAGTGTTTGCTCCCGTGAAGCACCAGGCTGTCTCCAACAACTCTTACCCTTCTTAGCAATGAAGTAAACTTGCACCTTAAGTATTTTCCTAAAAATCCTTCAAACCACCAAGTTTCTCTCTCATGTCCATTTAGATTTCCAGGGAACACAGAGCCATTTACAGGGTTCAGTAAAACACTGGGGCCTGGTAAGAAGACCAAAGAGAATCATTTTCCTTATCTGCTTCCAAGCAACACACACCGTTCTCTTAGTCAGTGAACACCTGTGTGTGTAACATTCTGCTTTAAAAACCTGTACCTTAAACTTTGACCAAAATGCAAACACATCTTCTACAGAGCAAAGCACTACCTTGGTGGGGGTTTTATTTTAAATATGCTTTGGTAATCATTATAATTCAATGAATAAAATATTTTTACTTGGCAAATACAGAATTAAAAAAAAAAGAAGTCACTGAAAGCTGATCTATGAAACCTGAGCCACAGATTCTTCAGGATTAAGAACAAACTGATTTTGGTGAATAAAATTGCTCAGTTTATAGTATATATATAAATTATATAAATAGGAAGGAAGTCAGATTGTAAACCAGGATTTTTATGTGAAGCAAAAAAAAAATACATACCTTCCAATCAACTCGAAATCAGAAATACATTTCTGTAATTTAAGATTTTTAATGCAAAAAGTGAAAACTGTGAAAACATTCAGTCATTTTGATTGTTCAGACTTAGTGACTGAAGCTGTTCAGGTATGAACAGGGGAAAGGGTAAACAAGATGTGCTTTTAATACATTTTATTAACCTAGAGGTGCTTAAAAGTTACTATCCCCATAAAGATCACAATGAGTCTTTATGCAGACCAAAAGTCTTCATTGCATCAGTCTCCTAGTAATAGCAGAAATATATTTTCCAAGACTTAAAATAGCATAGATCTGCCTGAAATAATTGAAAAAGTTTGGGTTTCTTTAATCTGAATTTCAGGTTTGAATGCATTCCTTTTGAAGGACAGGCAAGGTAACAGCAATGCAAACCGAGCCACAGCTTCAATGAATCTGGAGCAATGATTTCATCCAAGGGGTTGCAATGATCTCTTATGTAACGCCACTATCAACACAAAGGAATGAATTCAGGCTCTGTTTTGCTCAGTTCAAAAGTGGTTCTTTAGCCAATGGTCTGGATAAGTTTCAGGTTTGGGAAAATTTCTGGTTTGGGCTACCAACTATTTGGAAAGGCCTTTTTGTTTTTAATACAGAAATGTTCAAAATATTCTAAGGCAAGCATGCAATTGCAGTCAATTTTTCCATACAAGCAATGAATGATCACAAATCTGCTAGTTCTGTGCTTAATTTATGTTTGTAAACTGTACTACACTTCAAAAATATCATCCCAAACTGAAATAATGTTAATATTGTTTTCATTTCCAGGTTTGGTATTCTTTATAGGAAGAGTTACAAATCCTTCGTAATAAACACTAGACAAATATGCTGTCTTCTGTTCCTCCTATGGTGAGCTTTCCTTCAATGAAATTAAAGGCTACGTTATGTCTATTTGTTAAAACACTGCTTTAAACAACATCACTTTTGGCAGGAATAAGAGTGAGCAAGCCCTCCACTACCTTATTACTCCGTACACACTGTTGGAAACTTACAGCTGGCTAGGAATCATTAGCACCACAACTACAGCAAAGAAAGTAAGCATATAAACATCTGAGGAAATACTGAACAGATTTTGCCACCTAAATGTTTAATAATATGGGCCAACATCTTCTGCTTAAGTTCACCATGGCTAAAGTCAGCTTGACTGTTGCAGAGTATGTAGGTCATCTGAAAGCAAGCATCCCACAAGAAAGCTTTGTGATACATGTTATTTTTCAAGCACAACCTTATTTCCCTGTCCTGAAGTCAAAAACTTAAGAACAAAATTGAGATTCAGACTGGTCCCAGACTTAGATATAAACCACCTGAGATAGTAAAGTAACAAGCAAACAGCAAAATGCTGCCAAATGGAAATCAAGTTGAGAGGCCGTTTCAAAACTGACAGAACAGGTAAGAAGCAGAAATACCCACTCAATCAGTGACCAAACAAATATTATTGCCAAAAAAGGTAGTAGTACTACCTTTACTACCTTTTATTTTTTTAAAGTGAACACACATAGAATGGACATTCCTGAAGAACACCAAATGAGGCTAAAAGCATCTAGAAAAATGCCTTTTTTCAGCATCCTGACAAAAGCTGGGATACAGTGAGTATTTTAGTACAAGATTCAGCAACTCATGGCACAAACATCAGAAACCCAGGCCCATAAAGATTTTGGGTGAAGACTGCAAACCGCTGACTCCTAGGAAAAGCATCGGAGGGGAGTTGCTCCCACTGAATCAAAACGAAGCTTTCCAGAATTTAGGAGCATCTAGCACAGATGAAAGACATAGCCAATAAAGCATTCAGTGATATTTTGTGCCCAAGCAGCAGCACCTTCTGGCTGTTCCTGCATTTGTAAACATGTAAAAACTGACTGGAAAACTCTGTGCCGGATTCCTCAAAGGCTACTGACCCCTGCGTTACCACACTGTATCCTCATAAAACTGTGGGTTTTGTCACTGCTGTGGATGTGCATACAGGACACCAGTTTGTTATGTTACTCACCGAGCAGCGAAGCGCAAAGCACACAAGGCCACAAGGGATCATCCTACCGTAGCTGCGATTCAGCATTAGCTTCCTTTCACTTGCTCTCTGATTAAGAACAGAATATCCAGTGACACAAAACTGCTCTTCACTAACACTGATAGTAGAACATATAAGTTCTGGAAAGGGAAGGCAAAATGAACCATTCCAATAAAAACTGTACTCAATCCTACACAAAGATTAAAATAGAGCTTTTATTGATGGAATAACAAAAGTGCTTTTCTTAAATATTTTTCAAAATACATTTATACAACTTACAATAATATATCCAAAATAACTGTATATACAAAACATTACCTTGTTTAATGTATGTGCTTTTTTTTTTTTTGAAAATTACAAAGCAACTTTTTGGCAAAGTTCAACCTTAAGAGGTGATAGTTTTGAAGGTTGGATTAAGAAAAATAGAACCTGAGGGAAAGTGACACTTAAGTCCATGACAAGCAAGAAGTTCTCCATTTAGTTAAATAAAAATGTTTTTGTAATATTTTTCACATTACAAAAATAACAGAAGTGAAGAAAAAAAAAAAAGATGATGGATAATTTTCTCATCATTTTATAGAGCAGCTTCTCATTCTTTCGGGTACAGGAACTTCAGATAAAGAGTGCATGTCAAAAATGAATGCAAGTAAGGACAGCAGCGCCCTGCTGTGGCTTTCTCTTGTGTGCAGTGTTTCTTAGCTGCTGTTGATATGGTTGACCTGATTGGATCTGCGATGGATTTCTTCCAGAAAACTCTCAAGCTGTTCTATCAGCATTCGTTTTTTAAACCTGTATTTAAAAGAAAGCATAATAATGGATGCACACAGTAATACGTGCAACAAAGTTCACAAAACTTTCACTGAAGCCTGGAAACTTCAGTTATTATTTCAGGTCCAGTGCATGCATGATGAGGTTATATATACCTCATATGTATATACGCTCTCTCCTAACATTCTGGTAAACTAACTTGCTCTTCCATTTAATGAGAGAATACAAAACTATGCTGACTACAGTCTATTCTAGCATGTTGCTGAACATCACTCAGCCCTCAGAAAGCCAGGAAAAAGAGCTGAGCACTTGCTGTTTCCAGAAGTAAAGTTCTGAAGTACAGAAATAAAATATATGTCAAAAGAACTACAATCCTAAAGCTGGCAACGGCTTTTAGGGATTATTTGCATGCCTTCATGGTGCATTCGCAAAAGTTAAGTGAGTTGGTACTGGTGAAGGAATAGCCATTACACAGCACAGAGCAGGTTTCCTGACAAGAAATACAAATTTAAAGTTTGAGAAAGAAATTAAAGAAAATGCAGATGTAATCCATACCTGGAGTCTCTGCAGTTCTATTCCATATTGATTACATAAACTTGAACAGCAGACCATTTTATCCCCTTTGCTCTCACCCACAGCTCCTTGCTGTTTCCAGCTAGCCCCCCCCTCGCGACATTTCTGCATCTGAGAAGCCCCATCCGACCCACACTTCGGCAGCTGTACGCATACTCAAAGATAAGCAGCAATGAAAAGATCACACGCTTTCTCAGCTCGGTACTATTCTGAACTATAGACCGGGTTCAGTCCTGTGGCCTTAGTAAACCCCAGCAAAAGCCTCCAGTCCCGGCCGGGCCTCCCAGTCCATGTTCTTGACTCACAGAAACATGGCATCTCCCCCAGTTCCCAGATCACACACCTCCCCACAACCCCGGCCTGGCTACAGGGAAACAAGCTCCCATCGCCAACCACTTACTACCTCGCTGAAGACCCGCGCTCTGGGCCCCTACCCCTCCTTTTCATCACAGTTCTTCTCAGTAACCCCACACCTCAAGGACTGCTGCCCCTCCATTCTTCCTCATGGCTTTCACAACTGCTCCCTGCTTGTTGAAAAGTATTAACCTGGGAAATAGGTTATTATTCCTTCTCATTCCCTGTAGTAAAAGTAAATTATTTAATCTAATAGCAAAGTGCTTTACTATAATACAATCCTAGTGAAAATTTAATGTGCTAATACTCTGTGCAAGTGACTGGGTAACATTACTTTCCAGAATACCTTCAAGCCCCTCTGAAGCAGCTGTACAAGTTAACAGCAGACATTTCCTAGAAACTTAACATCTGGTGGAAGGTGGGGGGAAAAAAACACATTGCTAACTACTCTCACATAACTGTTGTCACAAGAATTCAGGTTTACAGTGCACTATGTCAAGCCCTTCAGCACATCTCACTGAAAGTTCTTTTCCAAATGCTGAACTCTACAGCAAACTATTTTTTCCAAGTCAACAGAAACAATTTTTTAACTGTTCACTCTAAAAATATTAGTTGCCTTAATAAAACTTCCTTGAGTAGTTCTAGCTATTGAGCATAAAGCTTCATTATTATTTTAAAATTGGTTGTATTGCTTCTTGCCAGCACTTTTATCACTAGTGGGTATTGGTCAGCATTTTGCCCAGGTACACACTCGGCTTTGCTATGTGTATTAGTAGCCTAAAGCTCTTAATTTGGAGAATAAATAAAAGGGAACTGAATTTCTCATACTGAGAAGCTGGTTGATTTGGAGAATGTTGATCTGTGTTTTGTCAGCTTTTGCTCTAGACTATTTAGCAGAGAATTAAAAAAACACTTATCCTTAGTGCTAGGAACATAAATGGCTTGCTATGCCAACTCCAGAAATGCTGAAGACCTCTCCACTACATAGGCTACTTCCTTTTAGCCCTTTCCTAAATAACTCTTCAGTTTGTGCATCCAAAGTTATACCCATCTATTGGGAAGTCCTGTCTCTTGTGTTCAGTAAGGACTCCTTATAAGCACTAATACTACCCACCCAAGCTGAGCCAAATGTGTATCACTAAGCATAAGAAAAGTCTTTGCCAGAATAGAAATAGCTAAGGATTTGAAATTGAGATGTGGTATCTCCTTGTCCTTAATAATTTCACAATCAACTGGAAGAAAAAAAAAAAAAAAAAAATCCAGTATCTACCTCATCTTGATTTCTGCCTCTCAAAAGTGACAGCTTTTCTGCTATCAGAAGAGGAACTGCAGGGCAGTCAGTTTCCAAAGGAAGCTGAAAACTGGATTGTTCTAGAAACCTTCCTCTCCCCTCACAACTCTCTAGTGGATTAGCCTCCAGAATTGAATGGGGACGGTTTTTAAACACACACTTTGTGCTGAAATGCTCAAGAGCTTTCTTAAGCCTGTGTTCAGAGCCAGAGCTCCTTGGAGCAGGGAAAGAGAGCAGGCATCCCAAATTTGAATTGCATTCCATAGCACTGCAAAGGTCATCTGTCAGTTCACAAAACAAGACTGTCCTGAGAACTCTGGAGAGCCTAGAGATGTTTCCTGCAGGGAGTAGGGAACCTTGGTTAAATGCGATAGCTCGCCTCAACAAGGAAAGAAGCAGAGAACTGCAGTGTTATCCAGGTGGATAAAATGACCACACTATAAAAGTCTAACCAAGGAGAGAGATTAAGCTCTTCCTACGCTCAAACCAATAAAAATTAAAATTTAACAACAGTCAACAGAAACAGAATTGCCAATCTTTTCCAGCAGTAGATACAGAAAACTGTTGACTATGGTGGGAGAGAGGATTTAATTCTGATGCATCCAACAGCAACACTCAACTGCTGCCAAATTTTTGTAGGAAGAGAGTCACATTTTTAAAGACAAAATCTGAGGCAAAAAGGTAAGCTTGTACAAACAACATATATCAGGAAGTTTATGCGTTTCTAGATTTTTTTTCTAGGGAATGATTTATCTGCAGTGCAAAGCATTGTATGGCAGGTTTCAAATAAAGAACTACATGGTTGTCAAGCAGTTATGTATGCAGTACACGGTGCAGTTTTAAAAGATTAATACAATTCAGTTACCTACCTTGAAGCTTCTTTAATAACATTTTGTAAAAATATCAGTCGGGTTTGTAAGCTTCCTTGTACATGCTTCAGTAAAAAGAAGATTCTTTCATATTCTTAAAGAGAAGAGCAAAATCACAGTTACTTAAGAAATGCCTATACAAATATCTGTTGTAATAGATCTGAGTGAAATCCGACTGAAATGCAACATATTTCATTCAGTTTTTGTAAGCTTTTAGGATATATCTCCTATCAACCAGGCCTGTAGCTATGACATACTGTTTAATGAACACTAACATTAAAAAAAACAGGAAACTGCAGTTTAGGGTATTACTGGAACACATAACAAGTTAATTCTAATACTGATAATATAAAAAAACATGACCGTCATGGACATTGATAGGTATAGCAATGTTTTAATCACTCATCTGGGAAGTTTTTAGCAGAGGTTTTAAAACAAATCTTTTCAGCTTTAAATTTATTTTGCTTCAGTCTCATGGTTCATCAAGTTTCTAAAATAGCGATCTAATGGGAATTCTTCGTCTAGCTCTCACGCCAATCACCTGAAAGAGATTTGGTATACTTACTCCTTCCTGGTTTTCGAATCTCTTTCATAATTTGTGCTCTTAGCTCTATATTAATCTCTCTAGAACTTCTGCAATGCGCTGTTTTTCTCCCTTTGCTCGGTGAAGACATCGGCAAGTTCTCTTCGGTACTTTGCTCTTTACTACCTGATTCCTCATGATTCTCCAAAAACCCATCAACATTCAAGTTATTCCCTAAATGTTCATGGCCTACATCCTCTGTATGAGCTGCTGATCGATCCAATGAGTTGAAAAGAGAAGAGGGCATTGAAAACTCTGAATCCACAGTATTTGGGAAAATGTCTGATGAAAGTGGGTCTGTAACATGATTCTCAACCACATCATCCATTGTAACCTCATTATTTGTTTCTGATGCTAGGACAAAAAAAAAAAAAAAAGAGATTACACTTGCCAGTTTCACATTCTTTATCATCTGATATAAGTCAATGAGTCAGTTCAGTTTTAAAGTCTTGTAAAACTCCAGCTTGTATAGTCTACTGTACAAGCCAGGCATAAGAAAATGCGTTTGTGGGTTGTAATGGTGACCACATTACTATATCTTCTGGCAATGAATGGATTAAAAAAATCGGAGGTATATTCTGTATATGAAAAGGGAAATTGCTATATGGACTACCAACAAAAGAAAAAGCACCTGTAAAATCTGTTTTAATGACATGCTTGTCTTTCCCTATTAAATTGAACTGACAAAGTTTACTTTAGTGCTGAATAGTGAGCAAGACTTACAGCACCTCAGCTCCACACTACGGGAAGTGAATTCACCACACTAGAGCAAAATTCAAATTAACTTCATATTGTGATACTTTTGGAGCATCTGCATTCCCAGGCAAAGGAAGAACACCCTTCTGACTGTTTACATTGTCTCCTCATTTAATACAGGAAATACATTGTTTATACTGGGAAATTCATATGAAGGAGACTTAGGTCTGAAGGACTATATTAACTCTTTCTGTAATTAACCCCAGATGCACACTTGAATACTTCATTTTCAAAAATGAGGGATAAAATTGCCACATTTGGGAAATCAGCCAATGGTATTTCTACACAAACAAGTTTTTTGCATAAATTAAAAAGCAAACTCTCTAAAGATGATGAAGATTCACTTACTTTTGTGAATAGGAATAGGTTTAATAACATCAGGCTGTGCTTGAGTGATGGGTGTTGGTGGCCCTTTCCCTCCAATGTGGTTATTCACAACGGGAGGAGTTTGCGGTCGACCTCTGAGCAGTGGGGACATACAACGTCGTCTTTTTGGAATGCCTTGCATATTTGGTTCTCCAGGTCTTTTATGTTTATTTTGAGGTCCTGATACAAATTCATCTGCTTCGTCTATCATCATTCCCTGTAATTAATTTAACAGGAAGAATTCTTAAATTTTAGGCCAAAAATACATCATATAAAATACAATGAATTCTTTGATGTTATGATGATGTTTACCATGTATAAGGCAACTATGTAAAACATGCCATTATGTACTGAATTCGCAAATGTCAACCAAAACCTCCCTAGACTAAATCAATGTGCTTAAGGCCCTTATCCAACAGTCTGCCTAGTAAGACAACTGAGTGGGCTGTCAAGCTTCCTTCTCAGTAATTGCAAAATAACTAAAACATTTAAAAGAAGAGCTCTAAATGACATTGGTAATTTGGTCAAGTCCAAGACAGATTTGGACAACAGGGAGAGTCCATGCTCTCAAAGTTAAGGGAAGCTTTTTATGGGGGAAGTTTGGTAAAGGAAACATGATTAGGTATTAGTTATACTACAGTAACAAACATATTTCATTTACAATACAATTCAGAGGCATAATACTGATTTTCCAATAAAGACTGCCCTCCATAGGATACTATTGATGGAAAAACATCTGAGACGCTTCCTTGTAAGCAGTACTTTTCCAAATACTGGAAAGTGATTCTCCAATACGTTGCTTTTTGAATGCTCTAACCAGCAGTGCACACACAACAGCACATTTTTAAAAAGCTTTACAGAAAAGTCACCTTTTTGTCCAATTTGAATGGATTGCCAAACGTATGAAGCCTTCGTGGTTGATCAGGATCAAGCTCTCGGAGCGGAGAAGGTATTTGTTTTAGATACTCCTGGTAGTTTCCCATTTGTGCTATTGGTACGCTGTGAACTTGATCTATCATAACAGAAGGGTTTATTAATGTATGATACTGCTCACTTTATGAGAATTTAGTCTATATCCACTTCACACCTCCAGTTTTCAGCCTTTTATCAAATGCATTAACAAAATAGACGTGCAAAACTCAGCATTACTCTTGCCTAACTGGCATTTATACCCTTGTGTTTTGAGTGCAGGAAACTTGCTTAAATGAATCAGTATCTGTCTTGTGTATTTATCATTATGACAGGGAAATAAGCAATAGTTGTCATACATGGATGTTAGTTTTCGAATATGTCCCATAAGTTTTCAACAGGGCAGATGGGTGAAAAAACTGAGACTGGGAACAAATTATAACTAAAACATTACTACAAACAAAAGACACATTAATGCAAAGTAGTAATGCCATGCTGCATACAGCTTTGACATAACACAATTTTAGCCACCCAAAATTTACTTGAGACTAGCATTTTCCCAAAGCAATGGTGATTTTTGACTGCTAGAATCAACAAATTCTGAAATCCATAGGACCTGATTCTAAACTTGTTATGGATTCAAAGCTGCCAATCCTTTGAACAAGCAAAACATATGCTAGCAGAAATAGCAGAAAAAAACTAACATTAGCTTTTAGTGGTTTAACCCCCTCCCCAAAGAGCAACTTCTCTGCATTCCACCTTACATTATCACTTCAGCACAGATGTTAATCTGACCGAAGTAATGGCAGGGCAGGACTAATGTAACATACACTTTCACTTGCATTGCCCTTCTCATTTTCTCCACTTATTTCATCATATTCTGTGGCCATAAAGCAGTGTCAGAAGACACAGTAGAAAGGTAAAGGAATAAATTAGCAGACTACTGAACTATTTGGTGTTGGCCTAAGGCAGCACCCAGCGAGCAAGCTTACTTTTCCACTGCTAAAAATCCGCTTCTATGGAGAGAGATCGTAACGTTCAGAACTACCCTGTGATTTTTTCTCAGATATATCACGAAAGCTGGGAAAAAACAGTGAACAAAATCTTATTTAAAAGCCCAAGTCACCTCATACAGACTAAAGGACAGAGCAGTGAATCTGCAATCTTCTCTAGCCTCACCATTTTTTCTTCCAGTTGTTATTTAAGGAAAAAAATCTAAAAGAACATGCAGTTTAATGGCAGTAGCAGACATCCACAAAGTTTTAAAGAACTACACTACTTGTCATAGTCCTTGTTTTTTCAGTACCAATCACATCACAGGTAGCTAAAAAATAAACTGTTATCTAACCTTCATCTTGTCCTTTGAGGAACTTGCGAGTACTCTTCAGTAAATTAGATCTCATTCGTGTTAACTGATCCAAAAGATTTCTTCTGGGTATGTCATAAGCATTTCTAAAAGTCTGAGGTTTCAAATCCTACAGTTCCAGCAAATAAAGTTCCAATTAGTACCATGTATGAAACAATATCTAGCATTTCAATGGAAGTATATTGAAAATAACAACATTACACACAGTGGTGCTTACCTTATTCAGCAAAGCTATTTGGAACCCAGCATACTCCTTCATATTGAGGTCTAGAGGTCTATGAGGAATTTCCCCAGTAATCCCCTGTAGCAGATGTTGAAAATCGTTCCTATGTGCCATAGACAGGTTGTGTGATCTGCTTCTGACCTTAATTCCAGTCTCTTGCGCTACCTTTTTGCCTACAGAGCCAATGACTCTATCGGACTCTATTTTGGCCTTAATTTGAAATAAATAAATAAATAAAATTGACAATATGCTCTTAAAAGGATTAGTCAGACTTATTCATTTTAAATTCCTACCCAGAAGATTCAACAATGTGCTAATACACTATGACGACCATAACCAGGATGAGTGCTTAAGGAGTGCTTAATACATAACCACTTAATGCTTACTACAATTTTAAATATAGTGAACAGTTTGTGCCTAGGTCTTCTGCATATTTCTCCTCTGCTGCCCATTATGGTATCTAAGCACCAATATGCATGCAATGCTTTTATTTTCGTAAAATGCCATAATTTGACTAGTAATTCTCTGCAAATCTATCTGTACTCACATGGACTGTTTTCTACAATCACAGCTAAACACTACAGCTCTCAAAAGACTGATTCTCCCACAACTATAGTTGCGATCAGTCACACAACGGTATCAACTTTTTAAAAGCTCAATACAAATAGTCATAACATTAATAAATATGAAATACATTACAATACCCAATTCTCTTTGACTAGACAGACCTAACCCCCAATATTATGTTAGATTTGTACCAAAATCAAACATGTTCATAAATGCCAGCTTTTTGGCAGAATATAGTTGAACAAAGAGCCAAAAGTAATTTACTAATACACCTGCCAATGTTGTTTTTGCAGTTTCACAAAAATTTATAGCCTACTCAGAATTTGAATATATGCTTATTAAGAATACTGGGTCTCTATTAGCAGTGCCCTTCAGAAGTCAGAAAATATTTAGGTACAATTTGCAGTGCATGTCATTACATCTTAGGAGTCTAAGATGTCCAGGTTGAGAGATCAGTTCACAGAATACTGAGCAATATGATTGTGATTTAACAGGATATACTGTAAACTTCAAGAAGTTTGCTCCCTCAAATAATCATTTGTATTAATGTTTTAAGAAAAAGCTGGTCCAACTCATTAGCCAAGTTACAAATACTTACACTACTGTTTCTTGAAGTTTCAAGCCTACTGCATTTTTTTATTATCTTGAACAAGAAAGCTTAACATGCACAGTTTAACAAAATAAAAGTGGAGGTAGCAAGGCAGAAATGCTTAGCTAACGCAGGAGACTAGACAAACATATGGGCACTATTCGGAACACAGTCAACAATTTCAAAAGGTCACTTGCCATTTCTATGACTGTATCCTTATTTGAGATTCTGAATTATGTCGGTTTATATTTACAGAACACTTTCCATTTTATTTCACAAGCCAAAGAAAGGACACTTTCCAATTCAGATGCACAAAGTACAAATCTCTGTTTTCTGAAAAAAATGCTATAAAATCTTTAATATCTAAGGTAAGACAACATGTTTTCTTTTGGACAAAAATATGTTACTGTCTGTACAAGTAAAAATGGTCCTTAAATACAAAAAAATCTCAATTTGTGCCTCCATATCTATCTCTATATCTCCGGTCTACAAAGTCTATTTTTAAATGTTAAGTTTTCCCTCAATTCAGAAAACTAAAATGCTTTTTTGCTAATTGCTTATGGGAAGGTATTAACTTGATCTTTCTGCTCTTTTTTCCCTTCAAAGCCATTGAACTTGAGTATTTTAAGATTATCCTGATATTAGAATAAGTTTTTACTGCTCTTTTGCTTCAACATTACCTGCTGACTCAACTTTTTGAGATATGAAATGACACTGTAACTAAGTCCATATTCCACATTGTCAGCTATAAGGTTTGGTGCTCCCATCATTCTCACAGCTTTCTTCAAAGGCTGAAACATGGAATATATTGTATAGTCATATTTAACTTCATAAGTGTTGTATACATACTTCAACTAACTGTATCCATTTCAAATAGAACCTGAGGTCCTCAAAGTTAGAAAAGAAGAAAAACAAAGACTTTCAAGGGCAGCATTTTTTGTTGTTCTTTTAAAGCATTTTTCCATTCATACAGAATCAATTATGAACACAGATATCATTTATATACGAGTCACAGCTGATGAAATTTTCATAACATTCAGGTCTCAAGCCTTCCACAGGACTCCAGTGAAAACAGTATCATTATGCATGAAGTTTAGCTATTCTCTCTTAAATTAACACATATTCTACTTGAAATAGGGACTACACCCATAGTGGAAAGATAACAATAGTTACATAACAAAACAGAAATTTTAACACAGTAAGTCATCTTACCCCAAGGTAATAAGGAGGCATTGTCTTCAAATAGCTTTCAAATGACTGTCGCCATTTCAATGTAGGCTTTGCCTTGTGTACTTTAAACAAGTCATCTGATGGTTATAAAAAGAAAACAGACAAAATGAAAGACATGTCTAGACAGCATTGCATCTTTTTTCCTAATAAAAGAAACTCTCAAACAAATGCCAATTGCTCGGTGCTTAAATTAATATACATATTTTAACATACATATAACTAAACTAAATATACACACACACAAGATTAATGCTGCAGCCAAAAGATGGAACCTGATAAATTATTTATCAAATTGAATTGGTAATTGAGACAACAGATTGGGAAAAATGGATCCTAAAATAATGAAAAGTGAGACCAAAACATATCTGAAACAATGATGATTAAGTAAATGATCTTACACATTGAGTCTGGGTCATGAAGGTCAGCCAATTGGTGACAAGTGAAACAAGTTACTGCTGACAAATACATTGCTCAACATCCTACCTTCCTACAGGTGTGATTAACACTGGCATTAATTGCAGTAATCTATTTAGATGAGATCAATTTTTCAATTGCCTACCACCCGAGAAAATTTTTTATGAAGTGGTATTTACCTAGCAGTGGAAGGAGGACTGGATAATTGTAAGGCATCACAAATAAATTCACACAATTCAGCGCTGTACTAGCTTTCAAGTAACCAAAAGGATGACCAAGTTCACTGTATTTTGCACTATTGCTCACATATACCTGCAATAAAACACATTACATTGTATGTAAATCCAAAACATTGTGAGCTGAAATTTTACATCCTATTTTGATTATAGAATAAAGTCTATGAAAAACAGCATTCTACAAATAACTTCCAATTCAGCATGCATTCTACTTGCCTGCCAGCAGGTCTGAGGGGATTTTCTTTCCAGGATAAACTGGGTCAGTGGTGAAGGTTCTAACTCGTATTTATCAAAAGGCAGTTTGTCAATGACCATCGGTTCACAGTCAGTACAGGAAAATTTCACCACAGGATGAGATGTGCGAGGCGGCTAAACACAAGCATTCACTGTTAGTAAGTCTGCACAATGATTAAAATGCAATTGTGCTATGACAACTAAAGTAATACAGGTTCTTTGAAAACAGACATATATTTAAGGAGCCTATTCAATACAGGATTCATATTTATTGTTAGTGAGTCCTAAGCAACTACTTTATGACCTTAGCACTGTCTTATAATCTGAAGGAATCTTATTTTCTAACTAAATGCCAACTATTTTACCTAGTAAGTCTAGAAGAGTATGCAAGTAAAACTTCTTGCATATACACAAAAACTTTGCAAATGGAAGTAAATCCCAGTGGGGACAAAAACATCTTTAATGCTGCTCTGGGGCATGCCCGTCTTTATTCCCCACAGAAGCAGGCACTGTATTTTTGCATTTGCTGACTTCCTCCAGCACTTTTCCTTCTTGGCAAACTAAAGAGTTACAAAATTCAAACTGAATTATAATGACCAAGAGCAGCATGAGTTCAGAAAAAACAAGCTTTAGAAGTACTCACATTTTAACTAGGCCTGTGAAAAATTATTTCAATTCAAGCGATTTAAGTGTTTGGATTTTAATCTTTTTATTAATCACAAGGAAAAGGCCTTTGTGCCTTGAGTATCAAGTGTAGGTTAACAACATATTTGAAATTTCTTTTGCTGAAAGGGAAAGCTGATTTTTTTTGTGTAATGAGAATTGGAGCTGTACGCTTTCCACTGAAGGGTTTTCAGGAGAGGAACATAAGCTCTTATACTTACCCTGAGCCTCCTACAAGGCCACTAGACTCTGGGGAAGAGCTCAGTTGGGAAGCCTCCTCCCATTTACTCTCTTTACAATAAAGTAACTAACAAATACATAAGAAACTAGGGAAACACAGGGTTTCTTGGACCTTCCTACCACCTCAACTTGAAAGTAATTTTCCTACTTCTAGGAACTCTAGCCTCTTCCTTTTAGGATGAGCCACCCAAATGTTATCTGCCCACAGAGCTGGCCTTGCCTTGAGTGTCTCCGCTCTGAGGAAGGTGTACTGTCCAGGCGCACACAAAACAGGCGGCCCAACCAACTGAAGGAACTGCAATTCTCTTCAAAGAAGATGCCTCCAATAAATAATTGTGGTGGAGTTTTTGACCAAACCATGAAGCAGTTATACTAGGAATAAAAAGGCTGCAAAAGAAGTCGAATGCTAAGACTTGAGAAGTTGAATAACCCTTGGCTGGACAGCAGAACTATTTTTACCTCAGAGCAGTGGGAGCAGCCATTTATATGTTGATCTGCCAACACAATTATTAGCAGACTTTCATATACATTTAAGAAAGCCTTGATAGTATTATTACCTACAGTACACAGAACAGTTGTTGGGGTAGGACTGTTTGAGACAACTCCACTCTGGATCAGGTAACAGGGAAGAAAAGAAAAATATCTAACTATGGACTCTTAAACAGCCAAGAGTTACAAAATATGCTAAATTTTAACACCATGTTTTCAAAACAGTAAAGAAATACAAGTCTTGAAACATCAGCAAACTTAGCTCCACAATGTTGCATATAGAAGGTTCAATGTGGAATTCCAATTGATGTCAACAAGAATTCAGCTGCACATGCAATAATCCAGTGCTTTATGCAGTTACGAGAACTAGACATGCTACAACTAAGAGAAGAATTTTCTCATCTTCTTGCCATTTGGGTAAGTCAACCTCATGTTTTTAGCAGATTCAGTTCAACAACTCCTCTCTTAGCAAGATCTATTTTAGCAACCACCGTGAAGATCTGCAGTAGCAGACAAACTGTACTGACTCTGTACAGTGAATAGAGGCACATAAGCCATTGACAGTGATTGCAAGGAGTACACAGGACAGTTTTCCTACCAAGTAGCTTTTTAATATCCAGTACACAATGACATTTTGTTTTTTAAATTACGATAGAAGATTTACTTTTATTCATATATGCTAGCTTGCTTTGTAGTTCAGAAGGGCATCCACGTCCTTCAATGAATGTGGCCACAGATGCCAGCAGCATGAAACCTGTAAATATGACTAAAATTGCATACTTGTATCACTCCTCAACAACCTGTATTTCAAAGAACTTTATACATTTTTCAAACAAAGGAGATAAAATTTATGAAGAGATGAATAAGTTTGCTAGTCAGCACCCTAGTTTCAGATAAAAAACCCCACAAAAATTCAATAAAAATCATCATGAAATGTAGGGAACAATTATACAACTGCATTATTTCTATTTTAATGATTCTCAAAAATTAGCGGAAATACAAAAATACATTATACTATACTAATGATTAGTTCTCAGACCAAATAAAAGACAGTGGCATACATCCTTTTATGAAAAAGAACAAATAAAATTAATTCTGTGGGTACTATTTAAAAAAAACAAGACAAGTTTCTCTACTTGGGATAAACTTAAGGTATGGCTACACTGCACAACAGCAGATGAGATTACATTCACCTGCTAGAATGAAGACAGAACTATTACAATGATTCAAAATTGGGAAGATCATACTATCTTTTATTAACACCATCTGCGAAGCAATACAATTTGATAGGCTATTATCAAAGTGCCACCTTATTTCTGGTTTAATATTTTAACAGAGTTCAAATAGAAACACTATGTGCATGTACTGGGTCAACATATAAATCTGTTATAGGCAGTTTCTTAATGCTTCAAAGCTACTAAAAAGCAAACCCCATGGTATTATTTGCTCATCAGTAATTTATCCGAGATAACTGCAACACAGGTTTACATGTGTCATTCCTTCTTGGGTCACGCCATTTTTATGGTTGCTACAATGAAGCACATATCTCAAGATTTAAAAATCAGTGAATAGGAAATCCTGGAATATTCCCCAACACACAAACCCTTTGCTTTATCTAACTTCAGTACGTACCAGCGTTGGAGAATTTTGATCTGGCCAAAAGGATTCAGGAACAGGCCAATGACCTATAGGAACCCCAGTTTTAGGGTTTGGTCTGACATAAATAAGTTTGTGACAGCTGTGCCAAGGTTGGGGTCCAAAGGATCTAGATACATCCACCTGCCCATCTACAGAAGAAAAAGGCTTTGTGAGTCACAATAGTGTTAGAACTCAAGAAGAGTATTAAACAACTTCTGTGAACATTTTAAGAACTATACCCCCAGGGAAGCTCTTCCTGCAGTTAATATTTCTAAGAACAGCGGATAGTTGTCAGTAAGCATTTCTGCAAAAACCCAGAAACTATGAGAAACCAAATAAGCATCAAATGTTTAGAGGATCAGAGCTGAGAAAGACAATTATCTGGAGCCCTTCATAATAATCAGCTTCTTTCTCCTCCCATTGTTATTAACAGATAACCTTTAAATTTCCATGCATGAAATAAAATTTATACACACGACTAATACCACTGGACTAACTTTTTATTGCAGCAAAGCAGGATTTAAAAAAATCCCGCAAACACTTCTCAGTAACATCTTAAGAGGGACCTAGCTAAACCGTTTAGAACGAGAAGTTAAGGCTGCACAGTTTTATTTGCTATTTTAACTCTTAATGCAGTCACTTTACTACATCAAACAAAAAAGGATAAGCGTATAAACCCACGGTATTTCCATATCAAGCTATTTATATTTCTAGCTGGTTGAAAACCACTGCCTAAAACTCATGAACCCATTTAACTATGCTTGATGTGAATAACTGCATTTAAGACTACCTGAGTGATATGACCAAATGTAGAGGTTTTACATAGTGTCTAGCAGCTATAGCCAGTATTTTGAAAAAGAACAACAGAATTTCAGACACAGCAGGTCCTTTTTGTAGTAATATCTTTTAAATTGCAACAGTTTTCCTTTTGTTTTGCAACTATTACATTAAGTTCACTAAATTATATGGATAGTGATCCCCACCATTTGATATCATAGTGTAAAAAATTTCAGGTACCATCAATTGGCGAGGGATCTGGTCCAGCTTTTTCAAAATTTATTACCACTCCACTTTGCACTTTTTGCACCAGTGACTCAAGACACTGATTCAGCATTCTTGGAGAGCACACACAATATGATCGACCTAGAACAAAACAGTCAAGGTTAAGGTTGTTAAGTGTTTCTGCCCTTATTTTAACCTGGATCATTTAAAACTGTTCACCCATCACACACATTGATTTACATATGGATCACTGATTTAAAGCTTCTTCCGAACACTCCCTCTTTCTTTAAGCAGCAAGGCAGCCTAGTGAAGCAGTGACAGTGTTACATGCACCTCATTGGAAATGCTTGCGTTTTAGCCCCTTAATGACTTTAACTCAAATTCTTGGTTGCATTCATGGAAAATGGGCTCCCCCTTGTGACAGACATCAACACTTAAATGTCCACGAATTTTACATCAAAGCACTCTTAGTATAGTATGACATTACAGCGAGAAAGCAGTGGAATCAAATCCTTTTGGAATGCTTTTTAAATCCCTTTGCTTGCTCTCTATCACATCCTCTCCAATGCGTCAGAATAATCATTATGTTTTTAATATGTGATGTAATCAAAAACTTTTACAAATTACAAAATTAATGCCTGAGTTTGATCTGGAATATAATTTCTAAGAGATTAAGAATATGAGTTATGATGGAGAGAAGAGTACCAATTTTGCAGAATTATTATGCATTCTGCATTGCAGAAATTCTGCATTGCATTCTGCATGCTCTGGAGGAGGAAAAAAACCCAACACATTTCCTTCACTTTTGGCTTCTTCAGATCAGAGTATGCCAGGAATTTATCAAAACTGTACTGCAGAACAGACTCAATTTTTACAATTTCTAATTGTGATACCAAGGTGCATTAGAAAAGAAGTTTTCTCTTCTAAAAGAACTGCTAAAGAAAGTAGATTCACACTCTTACAAGACAGGTTACGTTAAATTATCTGTAGCTTTAATGCAATAAGTGTCTTTAGTTTTATTATATCAGAGTTCTGGGTTTTCACAAGTAATGTAAGAACTTAGAAATATTCATTCCACCCCAAGTACACAATTAACAGAGCTAAACTGAATTCATTTTCATTTGCAAAAGTATTCACTTGTCAAAGGAAACCAGGGCACTCACCTCCTGTGACTTCGCACATAGGTGTGATTGCAGAGTCATCCACCGGTACGCCTGTCATCTGCTCCGATTCTGGTGCTGTAATACCAGGCAAACGGAGAACCAAAGCAAATAACCTCTGATCCCATCGAAAGGGTTCCTTAGTCAACTCACTTCCAGGTAGAGGGGAATTGAGAGGTAAATGGAGCTGAAAAGGAATTTAAATCTGTGAATATGCTGCTTTAAAAAAAAAAAACAAAACAGGTTACATCGTGATGGCAATTCAGTCTGTATAAACACACTTATAACCTCTCCACAGATATTTATAATTTGATTCAGGTACTGTACATTACAAGCAAGACACCCATCACATAATCAACACTTCAAACATTTCAAGGCAACATGATGCACGAAGTTGAGAGTTACAAACTAAGAGGGAACAACCACTTTTTAAAACCAATCTAAACTTCAGAATTAATAGAATATTTTCTTTAGAATTTCAGCAGTAAGAACTGTTTCACTACAGTGTTCTTTGTTCAAACAATTTTCTGCAGAACAGGCCCATTCTCAACTCAGTCTTTTCCTCAATTCTTCAAGATAAAAAGCACAACTGAATGAAAATGTAACGTTAATCTAAGACTCCTGCAGAAGAAATATAACTTGAGTATAGTTGCTCAAAAAACCTAGCTGCCAGGATCACCTGCTGCAAATAACTCAGCTTCAACAAGTGAACTAATGTGGTAGTTATGTTATAGAATCAGAAGGCAGAGATTTTACATCACTTGGGTATATCCCACAACTAAACTTATGCCTGTGCCTTAAGTGAAAAACAGAGATTAAGATTAAAATCAACACTGAAATGCAAAATGAGTTCTCACTTTTAGGTAATAGATAACAGTAGCCACAGCTACCCATACAAGGAAGAATTGCTTGCCACATGCTGCTCTGTTGCCTCTCTGGGAAGAACTACACAAAAGTTTTAGTTCAAAATATTGAAGACACCATCTAGGGACATACAAAACATGGGAGCATTTCTTTTTAATTCCAGGAGACAGTAAAGAGATTCAAATTTCAGGCTTCAAACATGCTGCACTAAAGATACAGCAATGGTCAGGATATTATTTATTAACAACTAACAGCAACAGCCAGAGAGACTAACAGAACATATAAAATTCCCAGGGTTAGCAGCAAATTTATAACTAGTTAACTGAAACAAGAAAAAAAAAATTATCAATGCATCAACTTCTAAGGGACAGCACAAGGTGTTCAGAAGACTCTAGCCACTCTTTTTGTATCCAGATACCTCACACAGAGATTAGCAAGAAAAAGCAAGCTTATCAAAACATTCAACTACAGAAGCCCTGAACAGATAGACTAGACTTACAAGTAATTACAGGTTTCAGAAATATTTGATAGATCCCTGGCTGATGATACCACTGTCAGTACAAACAAAATTCTCATCTCACCTGGAGCACTGCAGCCATAAAGGGGAAAAAAAAATCCCCAAAGCAATGACTCAAGTGGTGCAAACAGTTCCATTACCTAGCCAAATACAAGGGTTAAGCCCAAAAGCTGAAGCAAACTCAACACTTCCTCAAACACTTTCTTTCTCATGCAGCATTCAGAAAATCCCAATTCTCAATCTCAATGTTAGCAAAGGAAACTACTAATCCATTCCAAAACTTGATGCAAGTAAGTCCACAAAAGCACCCATTACAAATGGCCTTCGGTTTTAGTTCATAGTGGTTCGTTGAGGAGTTTGCAACAAGCTGTTGAAAAAGTTTTCTTGTTTGCTTATTTTTAAGAGATTAACTTGAAAGCATTCAACCTAATTTCTAAACTTGAAACCTCAGCTATTCCTATTTACATAATGGCAACCATCTCATATTGGGAAAAATACATGTCTTCGTGTTTGAAAAATAATCAATTTATTGATACAATCTCAAAGCCAGAAACAAACACAACAAACTCACTCTCCTAACATGCGAGCAAAAATGAGAACACTTTGGACTTTTCAGCACACCTGATGCTTCCTCCTGAATTTCTGCTTTTGCTGATGCAACTAGAAAGCACACGAGAGCAGCACTATTTTCCCCAAATGTTTCGCATGAAATTAGTCAAGGGGCACTCAGCTGTGTACCTGGTTTATTACCGATTCACATGCATGTATTTCCCCTTTTCACACAAAGGGCCAGCAATGCCTGCCTGGCAAAGGAAATTCAGTTAAAAGAATAGCCACATTCTTAGAAAACCGCCCAGGATCTTGACTGTAAGAGGACTCAATTGCAAGTACTAAACCGTCCTCACCTGGGGCTATTAAGGAACACCATTCACCAAACTTTCCTACTTTAGACCTGACAGAACAGAAGATTTACTAGCTCTGGAGTACATTTCATCTGCAAAACATACATATGTAACTGCACTGTTTTTCTTCACGCAGCATATATACATATTTTTAATATATGTACTTATACATATAAGTATCCCATTGGGCCCTGCACCAACACTATCCTGAGTTCAGTTTATCTCAAACTACAAAACCTTTCTTTGACTTAGCTGGTTATATATACTGAAAGAACCCCAAAACCAAACAGCACTCAGGAGCAGGTCTTTGCATTATGTACATATTACTATCAGGAACATTTTCAAACTGCAAGATGACAAGCAAAGCCAGCGGCATCAAGTCAAATGTCCTCACTTTCCTTACCACAGTTTAATTCCAGTCAAATTCAACATCCATGTTACTGGAGAAATTACAGATTCAAACCAGGCCTCACTCTCCACATACATTAGTAACTTGGTCTTCCTACCTCCAGTTACTTTTTTTTCCTTTTAACTGGTATAGTATTACCATAGCAACTGCATACCTAGCAGAAAATCAGATGAGCCTAGAAATGTACATCTTGCATTTCATTTCTCTTTCCCCACGCATATTTCAATATAAAGGCATGCACATCTTTTCCTCTTTATCCTTCACATTGGTTGCTGAGAAGAAAGACTGAACAATTTAAAGGGAGGTTATTTACCAGCAATGGTCTTCAACATGTTGTCTATATATAATCGCACACAAGTGTCCTCCCAGCTTAGTACTAAAAACAGCTGTTCTGTCTCGGCACTAGTTTGTAGGAGGACACACAAACCCTACCGTTCCCAAATGCCATAATGCTACAGTAAGATAGCACTGTGTGCCTTATGCCTCTTCGCTGCCTTCAAATCCACTAAAATGTTCAAGAACCAAGAGGGGTTGGAGGACAACCTGTTACTGAAGAGACCTTAAAGAACCCCGTTATTGGCAAGCAGGTCTTTCGTTTATTCTGAGTCCTTGTTTCTACATACATTTATACAATCATAAGAAGCAGCACAGTATGAAATCCTCAAAAAGCATCAGAGGATCCTAGAGAGCCTAGGTTGAGTAAGAGCTAGATAGGCATTCGAAAACTCTGCAGTGGCACGGTAGTTGGTGAAAGAGAGCAATGCTCTTCTGGCAATGATTGCACTTACAGGCTCATGCATTACAACGGGCAGCACTAGCACTGCTTAAGCTTTAGTACCCAGATAATTACAGGCAGCTCCGCCTTGGGAAATCTCATAAAAGGTTGATACACGATAAGGTACTCAAAAATATCCATACAGAGACAGTCAACTTCTCTGTCTTTCTGTATCTAAAAAAAAAAATCTTTAAAAAAAAAAATCTATCAGCAAGTAACCCTCCTTGCAGGCTTTTCTGGTACCCATAAAAAGACAAGGCACATCTAACACTCCAAGCAAATGCAGCATTTCCTCCTTAGAGAACTGAAGGACTAAGGATGGGCAATGAGATTCAAGCCCAGCTGAGAAAACACGCTCTTGATAGACTGAGAAACTCAAAGTTAACAACAGCGTTAAGTTTTCCTATCTTTTTCCATCCAATCGTATGCAGCTATAACACAGAGATAGAAAGCCACAAGTTGTTCCTCCATAGGAAATAACTTAAGATCACAGAGAAACACCAGGTCCACAACATGATATACTTGGCCATTCTTACACTAGCATTAACCACGAGCAAGTGCACACCGAGCTGATAGTTCCACAGCATTCACACACCAAGAGCTCTGGGGCTCAGTGCCAAATGCTGTGATCCTGGCAACTGCTGCTAACAGGAATAACATGGATGAGGAAGGATGGGAACATACATCTAATGAGATCTGCCACATATTTCTTGCAGAATTCGTTTAGAAATCAAGATTTCTGGCTGGAGGAATAATGATTAAAAATATCATGGAGCATTTACAGTTCCTGATTACTCTTGAAAGTAAGTAGGACCTTGCCACTTGTTACAGTTATTACAGCAGGGATGGAAGATGATCAGTCCTGGGAAGGATCAATGTGACAATGTCAAGCAGTTCTTGGATGAGGCATCAAGAAAATCACCGATTCCTCCTGTAAGAGTCTCTTATAACTGGAAGATCAGAATAGCAACATAGAGAAGCCAAGCAGCATTGCTCATGCTTTTTGTTTGCATAATCATTCACCAGAATGTATCAATAGGTCAAATAGCCCAGTTTCCATCTTGCAAAGAGGAGTTTAATGCTTCCTCTTAAAATAGAGGGTATGTAGAAGACAAGGGAACATAGCTTAGCAGCTGCAAAACTAGAGAAGTATGACATTTTACTTCATAACATAAAGAGGAGTAAGAGAAATCCCCTCAAGCAATCAAACACTTGTTAAAGGAAAGATCAGGAAAGGGCTAAGACCAAATTTGAGGGATCAGGCCAGAAGTGAAAGCCACTCCAAGAGGAATCCATACCATGAGACCAATAATTAATGATGGTATTCCAACAGTATGAGCCCATCCCTTCCTCAAGTTATGACTGGGACAAGTGAATCCAGGGAAGAATCCGGTCAACATACATGTCATGCTGAGCATAGAACTGGTGCTGGCACTCCAGTACATCAGCACCAGTGCCTTAGAAGTCAGCGCCAGAAGGGACGAGACTGAAAATCCTACTAACTTGTGCTGGTGAAGATAATTGCATAGACTGCACCATTTCTGTCTTCGGTCTGAGGAACCACACTCATCAGAGACAAAGTAGTGCTGAATGAGTAAGGCTCTTTATCTGCAAAACCCATATTAAATTCCACAAAGGAACAGGACATCTGAAGAATTCAGCAAGAGCTCTGAAACAGGGTTTAAGCTTGACTGCTTCACACTAGGGCAAATGACAAGTGTTCCCACAGTGATAAAGCTGATTTAGTTGGTAAGAATGCAAATGTTCATCCGAATGACAAAGCTTTGAGAAAACTTGCCTCCAGGTTCCACGCTGGCTTCACAGGCTTTCCAAAAACAATGTTCTGTCGGTTCCCTTGTACATAAGTTTTAAAAGAACTAAAAATATACTGCCTTAGTCCATGATAAGAACTTTACACAGGAAGTAAAAACACTGTTGTCATAGCCAGTGGGATATGATCACTTCCAACACCAACTCTGCAAAGCTTCTCCAAAGTCAGACCCAAAGAACAAGAGATACATTTGAAAGTGACCGAAAAGCTTTGTTATTGAACAGAAGAGCAACAACAGACTTCTGTACCTCCAGGGTAGTGTTACTGTATTAATTCTGCCTCATTTCTGCACGTCCAACTTGAGAGGTAACTGTAAAGGATGCTCAAGCTACACTGTGAAAAATTCTGATCAATAGGACACACATTGACAAAAGCAAAGGATTATCCCTGAAAGACAGAAGCACCCTCGGATGCTTTGTTCCCCTGTTCTTTGACAGTGTTAAGGATGTTCCTACCAGTACAGCTATAGCAAAAGAGAAGGGAAAAGAAAAAAAATCACATCCATTGCTAGGTATGAAATATATATCCTGTAAATACATACTGAAGAGCACTCAAAGAAACTCACATTTTGTCGTGCAGGAAGTAAGAGCAGTGGTCACTTGCAGTTCCTCCAGAAGGCAATGCCTTTAAATTTGCTCATTTACCAAGAAATCATTAGTTCACTGTCATTAGTAGGGCAGATTCTGCATCTCAAATCATGTAAATGTCAAATTTGGCCCAATGTCACAATCACGACACTAAAACTCTGGGTGTAGTGCACACTTATCAGTGAGCATCACTCATGACCCAAGCCTAAATTTAGTAGATTAAAGCAGCTATCAGAAAACCCATTTTCTCAACGTAAGTTACAACGATTTAAAGATGTGAATGTGTGACCAAACGTTTGCCTGACCATAGAAAATGTCATCCTGTGAAGACCCAGATGAAAAAGTTGTACCAATATTTGAAGGAAAAGGAACACAAAAAACTTGTTGGCTATAAAAAAATACTCTTGCTGTAAGAAAAAGAGCTCATGACAGCCAATAGAGCTTTCTTACCTAAATCATTTTGGATAAATGAACAAGATGAAAGGAAATGTAATGTAGAATCATAGAACTATATGTTAGAAGGGACACATGAAGGTTATAGAGTCCAGAACCTTCCAATTGCTCAGGGCCTTGTCCAACTCAGTTCTGAGCATCTCCAATAACGGAGATCTCACAACCACTGGACAACCTATGCCAGTGTTCAATCACCCATGCAGTTAAAATTTTTCTTGATATCCAGTCAGAATTTCCCCAGGTACAATTCGCAGCTGTTGCCCCTCACCTCAGCCCTGTGTACCTCCAAGAAAAGCCAGGCTCCCTCCCCCATTAAGTTGGTGCAGATGGTGGCAAGACACCCCCAACCCCACCAGCTTCTCTTCTCAAGGCTGAACAAACCCAGTTCTCAGCCTCTACCCAGATGCCATTTGTTTCACCCCCTGAGCATCCTGGTGTCCCTCACTCCAGGATGTCAATGTCAGATTTTACAAGTTAGTAATCTGACAGCAGAGAAGTTGCTTCTCCTCAAGAAAAGACTTACACAGCTAAGTGATTACCCAATTACCTCTTAAAAAAAAACAAAATAGTATTCTGCTAACAGCACTAAATGTTGTAGAAGGCTCTAAAGGTGTCATACTACCCTCTGTTTAATTAACACTTGCTCACTGACAATCACTGTAAATATAAGGCTGCAATTTTACTCAGTATTTTGGACCACACCCAATCAATCACTGGATTAAGCAGAAAATTACTTATTGAGTAAAAAAACATGATGAAAGCGAGGTTTTATACAGACAACCTACTTGGTAGCATGGATCCAGTCATGCCCTTTCAGTTACTGGCTATGGCTATTTGTTAGTAGTCCACATAAAATTATGAGGTCATTCAACTTTCTTCCTCTAAGTCAGATACATTACAAAAACACTCAAATACCACTTTCCATACAAACAACTTCTGTAAGTGCTGTAAGAATGTGATATAATAATAGAGTATTAGGAAAAATTCAAGTAAATCATGAACAATGATGTATGACAAGTTAATCTGTAGAGTCAAATGTGGTGTACCACATGGAAAAGTCTGAATCCTCCTCTTAAGCTTTAGGACAGACCTGTGGATATTAAGCTTTTCCCTGAAAGGGGAATGAGCTTAGGGATTTTTTTGTTGTTGTTGGGTTGGGTTTTCTTTACTACTGCATGGAATGGGCACTGAGCTGGTCAGACCAACCCTATCCCTAGCGACCTCTTCCATCTTTTTAAGGAAAGAATTCAAAACCACCAGTAAGTTAAAATAATTCAGTGCCTCAGCATTTGCTATAGCTCTGAGTTTGCCAGATGTCTGAGCAGGTATTCCAGTATGTTAAGATCTGGTGTTTTAAACTGCTCTACAGATTTAATTTGAAATACATTTCTTCAGCTCTTATCTTAGATTATAAGGATACTACTGATTTGATTATAATCACTATAAGAGCCCAGTGTGAAAGAAGTACATATTTCACATACTCCCTAGTGGCCACATCCTTTGGGAAATCACTACGTTAATTTGGGTCTATACATAAAGAACTTCTATCTAGACCAGTTAAAGACATACAGGCTTTACAGAAACCAATTTCTTCTGCTAACAACATATTTGAAAATCCATGAACTCCCTGGATAGAAATAGCATACTTATTCTAGTAAACAGATGAACAGTTGTACTACATGCTTCTGTCACATGTGATAAGGAAAAAGAGCTATCCAGATTTTTGTGGTACTATTGTATAACATTACGTCAAATTAAAAAGGGAAAAAAATACAGGTTTAAACTATTAATGAGCATACTTTTGAGAAGTTATTTATGCTCCTATATAAGTGTAAACAGTATTCTAACACAACATTTAGTATACATCATCGTAAACACAGGTCAGATCTTACCTCTTCCTGTATCCCACTGGTAGTAGTTAATTTACTTCCATCAGTAACTGTTATAATTATTGCTGGCTCCAGAAAAAAGGGGTTTCGTCCCTAAAGGAAAAAAAAGCAATTTCATGTAAAATGCTGTAACAAATTCATAAGCTTCTGTTCAGTCATTAAACAGCCATTGATAGCCACAGACAAAACAATGAGGCCCGAGGTATTTATTCTCATGTACTATATAGTAAAGTGCTATGGGTTTCTGAGTCTTTTTGCAGTTAGGCCATGTAAAGCTAGACACTTAATATATCTGTATTCAATAAATGCATACAAAAACATGGCAAAAATGGTTAACATAGGACTTCAAGAACAATGTGCACTGCGGTATTCTGACAAACTACCAGCTGTTTAAAAGAGCAACTGTCTCTTCAAACCAGAGATGCTTCCAACTCCCCCTGTTCCAGGGCTGATTTTATGCATGATTTAATTACTGCGTGACCAACTAAAGCATTTGCCCAGTACCTTGTGATCATGATCTCCGGGTTAAGAACTAACACTCTATGTATTAAGGAAAACTGACACGAACTTTTTGACCAAAGTGGTTCAACCATGCACACGAGACTTACTTCAGAAACAAATACTAGAAAAACAGATAAACTTTCTGTATGAATCATTTAAGACAGAAACATATACAAGGCAAGACATTCTGCAATCCCACCAAGACATTCAACTAGTCTAACTGTAACAAAAACATTTGGTTTGCTATTGGTGCTTCCTTTTCCTACTGCCAGTATGCCAGGAGCCTTCTGTCCCTCCTGAAAAAGAGGATCCCAAAATAATCCATGCACATGTCAACTCCAAGCCCAGGCAGCACATTCCACTCCAGCTAGGGTTGAAGACTGACTGGATAAAAGCCACCACAAGCTTTTGTTTAGTGGGTCCTACTCTCCTCCTATTGCCAAGCTTAAGGCCTCAGTTTTCATCTTCAGAAAACAATAAAGAAAAATACAACTAGACCCACAGCCTAGTTTTGCTTATAAACTATCTCATGAATGCTTACAATTTACTCTAAAATATAGAGAACTAAGAGGTTTTGAGAAAGAGACCTTTTAAATCCACTTTTTTTATAACCCATTTAATATAAAGGATCATCTACTGAATGTGTGCTTAGAACAGAAATATCACCTAACAATTTGAAATGTATTTGGTGAGGTGTGTCCAGTTTTAATTCACAACACCACATTTGCAGTGATTAATTTACTATATGCCAACAGAAAAATTAAAAAGTTATTTGGGCAATATTTTCCTCAAACCTTAGTGAGAATCCTAAAATTTTCTTTTAAAATAGCATACCATTACTACAGACAAAAAATATGCAAAAATACAATTAAACAGTGAAGATCAATCTCTCCCACGAAAGCTAAGCCTTTTCATAAATGAATTTAAACAATTACTCAAAAGAATTTAAGGACTCTCAAAACATACTCAATTTTAATTAAAATAATTTCCTAAGAATGTTTAGCCTTATTTAATTCTGAAGAACAGTTACGGTGTGTCATTCTGCCAACTAATAGTTCACCACTACTGCAAAACATCAGCTGGAAGCTAATTGCATTGCACTGCAATAATACTGAAAGTAGGGTTTCTAACTAGAGGTAAAGGATATTGTTGTCATGATACTGAACATAAAAATACTTTAATCCTATTGCTAATAAATGATTGCAAAAATAAATTGATAATTGATAAAAAAAACAAGGTTTTAGATTTATAATGTCATAAACAGTGCTCTTCAGGTCAATATTCTGGTCCAATTTGTAACATGGGTATTAAAAATTTAGTCTCTGACAACCTGTATTATCCAGATATCCTCATTATCTTAAACATTTTGTGTAACTCAACTATAATCTTTCTCAGAAAAAATGTCTGAGGGAGAAACAACTTCATCCTCAGGCTATCTTTTATAATTTCACAAGCATTTTACCTGTACAACGGACAATCACTGACATACTAAATCAAGAATCAACTCATATAGCAACATATTTACAAAAGCAAGAATCTCTTTTTACCAGAACAACACTCATTTGTAACCAGAGTAACACCCGATCTGAGAATCCCTGACCCCCAAAGACAAAGTAACTCACATTTCCACACCTATCTTCTGCAGGATAACTGTGGAAACACTAGCAGTGCACTGTTGCAGAATACTTCACACCTGTTGAAGTATATAAAGGGCAAGTTTCCCCTTGAAATCTCTTCTTCCCTAGCTAGATGTGAAGACACAGTAATGTTGAGTTCATCAACTCATCAATACAGCTACATAATATTATCCTTTCTAGAAAGAATTTATGAAATCAAGTCACAGAGTACACAATTCACCACTGACTTATTTAAAGACAAGTGAACAGAGCCGAGTTCACTTAGCTGCACTTAGGTTCACAGCAATTTAGAAACATGAAATGAGTATCTACATTCCACCTACAGGGGCAGAAACATAATTAGAGTATAAGAGTTTCAGATAAAATGCCTATTATTGAGTTTTACTATTTTTGACTAAAAATTTCCATGTCATTAATTCTTAAAGAACACTACTGAGTCTCCTGACACCACTCCTCACCTTAGCTATATGAAGGCATACAAAACAAAGGCACATAAAACCAGTATTAAGCCAGGTATTCCTAAAAAAACCCAAAACCTTATTTATACAAGCTCTCAAAACTTAGAGATGTTTTAGTAAATTGGCAAAACAAAATTCCAGAAGACTTACCAATTTCTTTAACTAAACTGTAACAATTTTGTCGATCACTGGTTTACACTTTATTTCAATCTAATGAATCTAATTCTATGATAATCAAATTATTTTGTACTGCTCTTCCTTTAGAAATATACTATTAAAATAAAACATTACAAATTTACACGTCTTAGAAATACCATATTCTTCAAAATAGGGTGCAACACCATTGACTGTGAATGCACGGGAAATCAATTCAGCCCAGCTCAAGGATTTTAGTTAGGGGGTGGGACAGTGACAGAGCACGCATGACCAGCTCTCCGGCACCTTACAGGTGTGCTGAAAGGCACTGGAAACCAGCTCAGCACACCAAGGTGTACCTAACAAGCCTGTTTACAACTTACTCTGACAACTAACTAATCACCGTGAGGTTTTGTTCATTTCAAAAGCAAAAATAATCCAGCAGCTCATTTTGGCATCCTCTTACATTCCCAGAGGGAAGTGAAAGACAGAAAGTGTGAAACCCTGAGTTCCTGGAGGAATTAGGGCAAAGATCGACTCAGCCTCAGCACCAATGCCTTGGGAAACACAAGGGCATTGCTCACGATTTAAGGCAGCATTATATAGATCTATTCTAACAAGCGTACAAGCAAAGATACTTCTGTTCTTGTGTTATCTATTTTCAGACAGATTATAACCACTGATAGTAGATAAACATTTTAGAGTTTAGAAACTCAGCTGCTATACTTAAACTGTGGCGGTTTGAGTCCAAATTTACTACTCGGGCTACAGTAAATTGAAAAGTATTTTGAAGATTTATTTTAAACTCTTATTTTTAAATAGATTTACTTATAAACAAGTATTTTGGAAAAACTAAATACGACTCACTTTTCCAGCTGAAAATTCAGTGGCAACTAGCTCCCACGGGGACTTCAGCTAATTGCCCATGTAGGCAAATTGGCTCGGTTAGTATCCTTTTCAGTCTAAACAGCTTCTAGAGTAATGTGACTGCAAATTCCTTTCAATAATACGCTTTTCCCTCTGAAGGTTCCTACCAGTGGTGAAAAAGTACTAAGGAAGAAGCACCTAAAGTTTTAATGGCTGATGATCCTGTTCAACCACCAAGTATTCTAATGTGGTACAAGAGGGCGTTTTCATTCACCTACAATCTGCATTTTCAAGGATAGATATGCACCGAGAAAAAGAAAAAAACAAAACCAAAAAACCAACACACACCTCTTTTTGGAAGAAAGTTATTTAAAAATCAGTATCAATACCAGGGCAATCTTGCAAGCTCGCTAGGCTAAAAAGGATCAAGCAAGAGATTCAAAGCCTTAAAACTAACTTATCTTTTACACAACACGCATTCTTGTGAACAATTTGACAGCTGCACAACTACGTGTTCGAAATCACAGAGCAACTCGGTGAACATTGGCTGCCATTTCTTCCGTTTCCAGCTGAAGTGGTTCTGTGCTCCCATAACCCAAAACAAACAGAGCTGGGAGCACCACCGAGCTCACCCAGTCACAGTACGAGGCACCCCAGCCCACCCCAGCTTGGGGGATGCTCTCGGAGGCAGCCCCCGGTCCAGCCAGAAGTGTACCAAATTATCAAGACACATTACTGTCTGGTTAAGACTCTCAAAACTAAGAATTCACTTTCATAGGCAAGTAAGCTTAGCAATGAGTTTCAGCACGACTGATTAACACATTCATGGGTTTGGTTTTGTTCTTCAAAGCGTACGGGCAAAGCAATTCAAGAGCTGTTGTGACCTTGAGATGTGCAAGTATGCAATATTGTACATGCAGTAAGAGAAAACTGATTTAAGATTGTTATCGCAATGCACACATTTAAATATTAATTTCTGAGTCAGAAGTGTTGAAAAACTTAAGAAATAGCTGAGGTAGAAACACGACCAAAAAAACACCAAGTCAGACTAAAAATGACATGTTCAACAAGCAACTACTATAAAAAGTAGTAAGTATTTAGTAGTACAAAAGCTTCATGCCCAAGAAAGGCTAGAAGTTGAAAGTAAACGTAAACTGAAATAAAGTGCATATTTTTAACAGAATATATTACTAATTACTGGAAAAAACTCATTTTCAGATCATGATCAAATGTCTAAAAGATACGCTTTCATTTCAGCAAATCACAAAGTTTAATTGAAGTTTTATTGCACATCCACCATACATTATATTATCTCAGCTGAGCCTTTTTATTTTCAGAAGTATCAGCCCCAACTGCCAGTAAATTTAGTCATCTGACTAGGAAATACAAAAGTGCACTATCAGTTTTTTCAATTCAATCAGGTTTTTTAGAATTTAAAAGGTCAAGTTTCTCATAAATGCTCATGAGAATGTGAGCAACCATTGCTCAAAAACAATAGTTTAAAATGAAATCTAAAAGTCAGAATGATGGCAAAATTATTAGCTTTAAAGCTATTTTTTTAAAAACTGACAACAGCTTAAAAAATACCAAAACACTGAGCTTGAATTTCAACAAACTAAACCAGATGGTCCAAATCCATCATAGTTTTTTCACTTACTTTTTGTATCTTAGGAACTTCAGTTACCCTTTCGCAAAATCATGAAATGTCTAAGACATTAATTTAACATTTATTAGAGACTTTCCTCCGCATTGCTCAAGGCAGAACACTATCAAAGTACACAGAAGTATTTAACAGCTGCTCTATGCTCTGATAGTCAGCTACATAAGAACTGTAGCAACTTGTGCAACTTCTTGTCCCATATGCATTTTCAGCAACTTTTATTTTATTTTCTATTATCCCTGCAGTACCAGTCAATATAGTTGTGAAGACCTATAGAATCAATTCTATTTTATGCATTCACACAACTGTTTCCGAAGTCACAAACACAGCTGAATACACTGACATCATAGCAGTCCTTTAGTGAACTCATAGTTGGCAATATAACTCTTCACAAAAACTACTTTGCCTTTAAGATTTTTCAAAAGTATGCAGACATGCACCATAATCATGCACATATATGTACACACTATAGTACTCAGGAATGAACATGCTTCCTACTTCAGTCGATTAGTAAATTCTTTCCTACTACTTGATAAGATGCAAAATGGCTTTAAATGGAAGCTTTCCCAGATGAAGCTATGCCACATATCTCCTAATTAATATCTAGCACAAACACACTGTGAAACCCTGTGATCTACCAGAACACATGTAAGAATACACTGGGGGGGAAAGAGCAAGAAGGGCAGTCAGGTTCTACCACATGAGCTTTGATAAAGCTGACTTCTCGCAGGATATGCCACAAGAGCTCCATGATTCTGTAGCCAGACTGAAAAGCACAGCACCTCTGAACTGCATCACGGTGTTATCCCAGTGACTGAACCTGCACGATAAAAACAGCTTTGAAACCATATTTAAGTTTGTTAAGGCTGTTTTAGAATAGAAACTGACCCTGCCAATGGGAACCACTTAAGTGTCAAAAGACTTCTGTGACTTCAGCCTGAGGAAGAGCTGAAGAACATACTGGAATTCTGTACAGGATTAAGATCTCTGACAAACCAGGCTTTGTACACAAAGAAAGCTGCTAACTCGTCTCTGTTTTGTGTCCATAAGATTTTTACATATTCCCTTGATGCTGTTGATTATTCAATAGATAATGCAGTTTTGCAGTGGTAGCAATTCTGTCTTACTAGTAGATAATCAGATATTTGTACAGTGCATGTATTTCCAGATCACCTTCAGAAGCCTCAGAGGAAAGTTCAATGAAAGCTACACTAACCCATTTTACACAGGATTCAAGTGTTTTGAAGTCTGTTATGAAGTTTTCAAATCATAAAAGAAACTTCAATACAAAACAGAAGTCTCCCTTGATGCCTGATTAATGGCAAAGATAGATGCCAGATCAGTTGCAGATTGGAATCTTATAAAACGACCTAATGAAACACTATTCCAGGAATTACACTACCACCAAGAAAAAATGCCCAGTGTTTTTCTGAAAGGGCTGCTGGACAGCAGGAGGATTCTTACTATTAACTCTAGTTAATAGTCCACAAACATCTGCAGTACAGACATACCTCCTCTATCGTAACACTGAAATCTTTTAGCTCTCCCTGCAGTATGCAAGATGGGAGGACTCATGCTCTACCTCCCCTTCATGCTAGGCAGCTGGGAATACCACCTCACCCACAAAGACAGGTTTCCAGAAGAACACAGGTAAATTATTCACCAGTTAGAGATAATTTGAGAGTCCCTTACTAGACCCGAAACAAGAGAGCTCTACATTTTAAGAGAAAAATGACCACTATCAGAAATGCAGGTGACAGTTGCAGGTTTTAGAAGCTCGAAGTTTAGTCCTCCATAGTCCCAAGAACCATAAAGATCTAGTTCCTCTCTATACGAAACAACACAGACACACCGGGTGGGTAAAACCACCAAATCTCTTCAACTGAGGGATGAGGGGGAGAAACAGGTTTGACAAATAGTGAAGGAGTCTTGAGTGAGCCCCTGACAATAACTACGCACTATGAAAACACCAGCTCTCAAGACCACCACTGACTCTCACAAACTAGGACTCACATGGCTTTTGTTGTAGTTTTATCCCCATAAAAAGGACAAAATAGGACCCCCATAAATTGATGTTTGGCCAAAATAGTGTACCAGAGAGTACCTCACTTAACACAAACTTGTATTTTTACATTGTAATTGGAAAACTAGCCAGCAGAGGGGGCACAAGTTAATAAAATCTATCCTTGTATGAGGTGTTTTGAGTAACGAGATAAATGTGAGACATGCTCTGTTGGAATACCATCACAAAATACATAGGAACAGGTAAAAACTTTTCTAAAACTGTGTATATCTAAGAAACCCTAAATGATTATATAAGTACAAATAAGATGTAATCAGTCACTGAACCTTAATCTCCTGATCTAACTCTATCTTTAATCCAAGTTAGTTCATAGTTTCTGATACCAGGGGCAGACATACTATCATTCCACTTCTGTTTTGCTGCCGATTGCCCATCTCTTGGAAGGTTCAGCCAAACATTCAACTGTATTACACACACACACACACGTTCTGCCTTTTCTTTTTAAACTAAAAAATAGTATTCTATCTCAAATTATTTTATCTTTTGGAGAACACGTTCAAAACAGAGTTTTAAGAAAGTCTACTGGAATTATCAAGGTCTGAACTCATGCTTCCATTAACTCACCATCTTTTACCCCAAGGAGATGGAAAATGCTGTTCAAGCAGCCATGGTTTCTCCTGCACTCATTCACACTCTGAAAGTCAGGGTATCAACGGCAATGATTTTGCAGTAAGGATGACTACCAAAAAAGACCTTTCCTCCATGACATGAAAAGATTCCAAAACCTAAATTCAGCTATGTACAGTTGTCCTTCCCTATAGGCTACAGCAAGGTTATTACAGGCAAAGTAATCTTTCATGTCCTAGACAATTATTTAGTTACCTACATTACAAATACCGGAGAGTTACTACAACACCCAAGACATGCACTAATCACAGTTTCTTATTGGGAATGTCTGTGGAGGATTACAAGGTAGTTATATTGGTTTTGCTTCATCCCTTACTGGCACTACAGATTAGCAGTAGATAAAATTATTTTTGCACACACAGTTAGGACATCAATTTGGTGGTACAACTGAAGCTTTCTAGATTTCAGGTGATTGGAACTAATGAGTTGGAGGTTTAAAAAAAAAAACCAAAAAAACCAGTTGGCAAAAGGTTTTCAAAGCAGAACACAAATGCAACAGCAGACTTTTCCTAAAGCCAAGCCAGAAATTAAACTTCTCAGCATACCAATTACAGAATGTAAGAATGAAGTTATCTCCCTAACATAGGCTACGTAAGTTCCCCTTAAGAAAAGGAAATGTAAGGTATTTTGGAAAATAAATGGGATGAAAAAAGTCATTTGCGCCTCGGTATTTTGCTCCTAAGCATTTTTTTAAAAAACTTTTTAAAAAATAACCATTTATGGCTTCAATTAACTATTGAAGCTCCAAATATATGTCATCTTATACTTGTCCTGCCCAGTCTGGAAGCCCTACAGCAAAAATCAAAAGACCTAGTCAGATATCACTTCTATAAATAAAAATACTACAGAGACAAAACAGCTATCTGAACTGTGCAAGAAAAGACACCAAACCCTTTGTCCAAAAATAAAAAAAAAAAAAGAAAAAGAAAGAGAAATCTATTTAAGCATATCAGCTGCATGCTTTGCCTGAGCTTGCAGGTTTGTGTTCTATAGGCAATGATTTCATTGCATATCCATCTTGAAACACGCAACAAGAAAATTCTCTGTGCTTAGTGTCATTTTCATAGATGCTCATAACTTTACACATTCTGGGTTTCAAAGCCTGGCACTGAATGCACTGCTTAAAGACTATTTAATTGCACAACTTTGGCCATTTTGGAATCCTACTCAAGAAGTTTGTGCTAATAACGAAACCAAAACCAACAGCAAGAAACCCAAGAAAGCACCCTAAAGCAGCCTGAAAAGGAGATCCAATGCAAGAAATGATCATTTTGGAATACAAAATCTCCATACTGATGTGTGGAGTGGACATGTGAAAAGGGAAGCGATGTGCGTCAAGGAAGCATTTTTAGACTATGTTCATACTGAACAATAAAGGACTGATGAATACGTGGTAGGATTTACTAAGATATCAAACTTAAAATCTCAAGACACACTGATGTCTTCATGTGCCTAAATCACAGAGTTCCCAACACTGAGCCACAGAGTTTCAAAAAATGCCAGTTTAGTATAAAGGTTTGTCCTGTTTCTTTCATCTAAGAACAAATTTAATTGAGTTCTAAATAACATATTATATAAGTGATAACTTCTTGATTAACTTCTAAGTGCTCCAATTTAATGAGGTCCTTGGTAAGTTTCAAAAACAATTCAGTTCTTCAGTCTTCCACAATTATGTGACATTCTCAAAAAAAACCCACCAAAAAACAAAACAACAAACAAAAAAACCCACAAATAAACATAGAATGGACTTAATATATAGTGAATTCCAGCAAGTAACTAAGCAGTGAAGAACAGCATTCAAATGAAGAACAAAAAGCCACTAACATTTGAAACATGTAATCACTGACATGACAGGTACATGATAATCCCAAGAAGGGAAGAACTTTAGTTTTTCCTTACATTAATTGAAATATATAAGCAGCAAAGCAACTGTGATCACAACTTGCACCTTATTTTTAAGGTAAAAGAAAATGACCTTTAAAAAAAGATGCATCTTATCAGTTAGTTGCAGATTAGTAAGTGAATCACTACTGGAATCATCCAAAATTGGATAAATCAACCAACAAATCCTGGTGATTTCCAAAGTTATTTGACTGAATATAGTAAATGCAAGCTGCTAAAATAGGTTAAATTTGAGCTTTTATAAACTTTAAAAAAAAAAAAAAAAGTTAAAATAACCATCCATACCAAACATAACTTTAAAGTCAGCTCCAAAGAATCTGGGTTTAAAGATGATTTTGGTCATATTTCCTAAAAATATTTCTGAATGTTTTATTCCAAAAATAACTGACCTTGTCAAACCCTGGATCAAGTCCCTAATTACTGCAGCCTTTCTGCTTCACAGCAATGACTTTACATAGCTGGTCCTGGCTTAGTCAGTGCAATTCACAGTGCCAAGCCAGGCCTCTGTGCTCCATATACTGGAGAAGGGTAATGAATCTCACAGTTGCCAGCACATTGAGTAGGGAAAACACCAAAAGAGAAAAAGAAAAAAAAAAAACGAAAAACAACAAACCCAAAACAAAAAAACCCCACCCAACCCAAAAACCAAGGGGAAAAGCCAGAGAGAGCTGTATACAAAATTCTCCCCACCTTTTGGGGGGTTATCAATCCAGAGTACTGACGAGCTGAAAGCAGCTGACTCATGAACACAGGGCAATTCTGAATAACTGCCCCAAGACTCCCCCACAACTCCCTCCCCGAGGTTATCACCACTACAGCAAGAGCAACTTCGCTGTTCTACAACACATTCTGAATCACTACAGTTCACAGCCCACCTTATTAAGGATCTGAATCAATCACTGAATTATTTTACTACATGAAGTCACACAACTTGAAGCAAGTTTGGCACAACTATGAGGACCCGAGAGGCCGTAAGCTCAGGAGCGGAGCAGGCAGCTAGGCTGGATACGTCCTGCATATAGATGCATACGACCAAGTCAGCGTTCTGGGATTCAAAGCTGGGCGGTGGCGTATTGGTGGAAGAAAGAGATGGCCACTTTTCACTCATATTCTGCATGCTGAACATCAAAAAAGAATGTCAGTGACCTAAACTGATTCCAATGACAAATATTCTGGATTTGTGCAATGTAGCTTTTTGGCTCAAGGAGACATTGGCAAAATGCACAATGTATTCAGGTAATTTATTCTCAAACATTATTATTGGATGAAATCAGATTAACACCCTGCTCTCCAGAAGCAGTAGCAGTTACATGTAGATAGAAAAAAACCCCTATTGATGGAAGGAAATGCGAGTGGCTACACTGAGCAGATACCAAATGTCATTATTCAGGTAAAAGTTTCCTGGCCAAGTCGACAAGACACTAAGCATTACTTTCAATACGTATGTCCCTGAATCACTGTCAAAATCCCATACTAGAGACCTCATCTGCACCACAGCTCCTGCTAGATCAGTACTTTAAAAGACTTCTGATGTTAAAGCCACAGAACTATGTTAGACATAATCAGCACTTACTTACCTGCTATTCTAGTCCTCTACCACTGCAGTGCTGCAAGATCCACACTTACCACCCATATTAGAATAACTAGAGTAGGATCACATTTTGACAAACCCTCTTGTCCTCTCATACAACCCAGAAGTCTTATCTATTCAGTGTCCCAGTCACAGTCATTCAAGGTTCCTGGCTAAGGTTAGTATCGTATCGTGCAGCCAGCAACTTCCTACCTGACTATTTTAATTCAGCTGTAGGCACTAACCTAGTTTCCCAACTGGAAAAATTTAGGCTTAAATCTATAGTGAAGTGTAAATTTATGTAAGCTAGGGCAAATCAATTAACTGAGGCAGAGACACTATCTCTAGAATGAAAACAACAGGTGCTTAGATAACAGACAGTTGATTTCTCATTAATGCAAGACTGAAATTGCCTATATAATAAATTTTAGAAAAACCTAGTCCATGAGGGGCCAACTTTACAGAAGAGTGATTAAATACATCTTTTGGGTTTTCTTAAATAAAATACATAGGCAATAATAAAGAACCTGAAATAATGTTTGCTGTCAATATGCAGAACTGTAATAGTAAAAATATGCTGATACATAGAAAATACTTCATGAACATGTGATATCCTTCGCAGACATCACAGAAATATACTACAACATCATCAGAAGTGTCTCACAGCTCACAGGTTAGTCCACTTTAAAAAAAATAGTCAAGGATCTTTTAATACGTATGAAAGATTTATCCTAAATACACATATAACTATTATCTCCTATCTGCGGTATTAATTTTTCTTTAAATGGACTGGTCTACACTTTGGACAATTAAAATCAGCACCATAATCACGCAATGCAAACTGGATGTTTGAGTTCTGTATTAGCTACATACTAACACTCACAAATTATACAAAATTCCAATGTTGCACAAACAACGGGTGAAAACAACTTGAAAAAAGGGCCAGACATTATGATGCTAAAAATCACAACATGAAGTAGAAACATTAATATGCTCTTTAAGCAAGAGATGCAGATACAGGAATAATCTGTGAACTAAAAGACTCATTATGTTGTTAAAGGTATGGAATGCACTACAAGAAAAAAGCAACAGCAAGCAAGACTCTCAAGCAACACAATCATAGTTTCAACCAAACCTCAGTTGAGTTAAAATTCAGATGCGTACACAAATAATACTTCTTCCCTTCAAGTTTCAGAGATACAGACTGTCTGCAACAGAATTCCAGGACTGAATGTAACTATTCAGTAAGGAGAGTGAAAACAAGGTTAAAGAGAATAAACATAATGACAGAGACACTGGGAAAAAAACTAAATACTTGTGCTTCACAAGATAACCACACTCCTGGCTCTTTATCTACATGTATTTGGTTTGCCTCCCTGAAAAATAGCTGTGATGAAGTTCAAATACATTTCAAAGACAAGAATTCTTCAACTATAGGACACGTACCTTTAAGCACCCAAATAAGAAAGCTAGTATATCCAGGGAGTCTATAATTATCTGAGGCAAATAAACTGTTCCAGATAGCAAGCCAAGCCAAGAGATAAAATTTTGGTACTCCTGTCCTCAGACTTCCTCTGATGACTTTTTAGTGAATCCAAGAATATCAGCCAGAGACGGACATCTGTATAATCTGCATAAGCTTTGGCAGCATGAATGCACTCACCTGACCCTTAAAAATCAAAGCCACAACAAACACATTATGGCACTACCCCTTCCAAATCAAATTTACTGAAATACTGAGCACTTAAAGATTCAAAGTGGTCAAAGCATATTTGATATTCAGAACACAAGGAAGTATCTTAGTTCTTTCTGCTAGTGAAACAGATTAATGAGATCGTTTTCATCCAAAAAAATAAAGTACTTTGTGTAAGCTTGTTTTAACTTTTAAATTCTTCTTTAAAACTATACTGGATTAGAACTAGAGAAGTGATTTTAAGAACACTTAAGTCTGATGTGATTATTATTATTGAGACTTTCAGTGAACTTTGTTGCTCTGGGAAGGCTGAAAGGTTTGCAGTTCCACCTCACAATATGAAAAAACACTTGCAACAATGCCTGCCGTAGCTCTCATTAATGGATACTAAAAAACAAAACTAACTAAAAATTACAAATATTTCAAGAGGGGACAAGATGGCACATTTAAGGGTTACAGCCTAAAAAGCACAAATCGGAAGCAATACGCTTAATTTCATTATGTAGGAGGTGAGAAAGATTGACTTTCACTAGCACTTCACATAAAGATCTTTGACATTAACGGGCATATAGGTTTACATTAAAACCATTTCTATCCCACAGAGAACTATGAGAAATCCTCTTACATGTATTTCTGCCATTACCATGCTTCAGCTTGCTATGTTGTTTTCTACTGTCTGAAGTTCTCCCACTTGTTTTTGTTGGGGAAGGGTGGGGGGAAGAGAATGGGAGAGCTGCTCTAGAAGTGCAAACCCCTGCCTCTACCAACACAAGAAGCAAACTGCCTGTGCAACCATGCCAACACGACAAAGCCAGAAATGCTAACCTAAACTTTGGTTCCAAATCTGGATCCACAGTCGACACAGGCCATTCCAGTGCAGTGTTTATGACCCCAGAGTGCCAAAAGTCATGTTCGGAGGATTTTGACTTTTGAAAGCAAAGAAATCCAGTAACAATCCTCAAAACCCAACTGGAAAATAAAACTGCTCAACGATTTAAAGAGAAAAGGATGTATTGCTGCAAAAGCGTAATGCATACAACGTTAGGGGACAATATTTCATATGTGTGATTGCTGGGGGTTTTTTAAGCTCAGCAGATCTTAGACACAGATAAACACATAAGCAAGGTGTCAGTCTACAATGCCTGACAAACACAAAGCTGTTGTGTGCCTACAAGCACAATCTGACATGATCTCCTCGGTATGCTGTTTACATGTTTTTGGAATACTATAGGACTGAAGCCATTATGGTAAAACATGCTGATCTCTACAGACCAACACTAAGTTTTACTGTGTAAACACATCAGCAATACTGCTACTGTAGGTACAAGTGGGTGTAACCAAATATTCAGGGAGAACTGTAAAGTAGCAGTTAACCTAAGACTGTATGGTTTGATGGTCATACATGGTAGGAATAGAACCCTTGGAAAAAAAAAAACTGCAGCGTTTAAAAACGATGCCTCTATATGCAGGACACCTTCCAACTTCCAGGTCAGAAATAGGTCTTTCCAGCCCTTAGCATATTTTTAAGTTCCCAAAATATTCTTAATCAGGTGAATTCCATTTGGATTTTAGTTTGCCTCAAAACTTCTTAGTTATGCTTTTGTACATATGTGAAATGCACTGCAGAAAAAAACACTTTCACCAAGACTGCACACAGCCTGGTAAGTCATCAAAACAGTGTTTCTTGTACTAGTTTAAATCCAGAGAGCACCTTATTCATCACTGTGAATGAAAAATACCTATCCCGAGTCCACTTGGATTATGGAAGCATTAAAGTTGACTTTTCTGTTTCAAACCAACTAAGTTAGCATGTGCTTTTGTTACATCAAATTTGTTTAAAAGTCAAACTCATCTCTAAGCCCGTTTTACCGTCTCAATAATAATTATGATGCTGAAGAATATGTGTAAGATACTCTAGTGAGATAAAAAGCTCATGAAAAGCTTATGTTATTGAAGAGTGCTGTTTCTAGCTGCAATATTAAAATGAAATTTCACCCTGGAAAAAATTAGAAAAATACCTTGATACATCAACTCAACCACTTTGAATTCCACTCAGATATGTACATTTTATCCTCTCAAATCTCATTCTATGCAAAATACCATGCTGAAAAAAAAATAGTAAGAGACCTTCATTATGCAAATAACAGTAGGCAAGGTGAAACATGGAGTATCAGAGCATCAAAGTTTTAGCAAATTTCAGATTCAAGTTTTGGTGGTGGTGCCGTGTTGGTCCTTTGCACAAGAGTATCAAAACACCATTGATGCATATTTTACCTACCTTAGATTCAGAGCTGTCTTAGAAACTTCATTACAAACTGCAAATAACTGAAGTACATAGATGGTTCAATTCAACCATTTGTTTTTACATTTTTACTGCATTATAATAATAGCTACATTTGTCATGTCTTCTGTTTCCACAGAAAGAGAAACACATCTATTAGTACTTAACCCTTCCATCAACTATAACAAGCTGCACATTTGCCACACTCAAAACTACTCGGGTAAATTGTGACTACACAGGTACTACTGAACGAGACACCTCTATAAGATTTAGGAGTGTATTCCAAGAAGACAGAAAGTCTGCTAGTAAAAGGCTTGGTATTTCAGGAGACCTGAAACAACAGAGAAGTTGAACTGGTGAAAATATGACAAAGAGAAGTCAATTAGCTAAGTGCAAACTGGGCTAATGGAGTACCATGTTTCATGTGATATGACAGTGAGCCCTTACTGAATGTTTAATGTGTTTAAACTGCTGTCTTCCTGAAGACATCCAAATCCTGTATTTTTCCCTAAGCTTTCTATAAAAATGCAGAAGGTGAAGAGCAAACGCTAAAAGCTGACACCCTATTTGAAGGTTCAGTCTTCTGCTATCGTAATCAGCACAAGGCATACTACAGGGGAAAGAACTATAACTATTATTGGAGTCAACTAATATAATACAGAATTTATCAATCTGAAAGTGCTGTAAAAATTAAAGGAATAGTCACCTTAAAATATGTGTACTTTCCAAAATCTTTTGTTGTTGACAAAAACCTTCACAAAAACGTGGATCTAACGACCCTAGGTAAGACAAAGGGTTTATAAAGCCATACCATAGCATCGATATCAAAAACAGCTTATGAAAAAGATCTTCCAGGTTCTTGACAATCTAAATGTGTTGCCAGTGTCCCTTTAAGATCTGAATGTGAGATACTGTGATCAGCTAATACAGCTGTACACTTGGTAACTCAATCTTCATGAGCAACTGAGTCAGTACTTCTTTACTGAAAAAGTAATATGATAAATACTCATATTAAAAATCTGAACATTAATGTTGCAAGAAAATATGAAGCAGGAGATTTTCCTCAATTTCAGAATGACCGTTCAGCCATCACTCTTGTTCAGGAAGTCAGCTGATGGAGAACTCTGGTCTACTTTGAAAGAAATCAAGTATAGTGAGTCACACTGCCATTTATACAAACAGTTCATACTCAGCAGGGGGACAAGACATCATGCCGTTGGATGACATAACCAAACAATCCCACCAAGCTTGTACCGTGTCTTGTCATTTGTACGTATAATAAAAATCTGTTTTACAGTTCATACACATGAAACAATTGGATCTTAGCTAACACCTCAGAAGTTTGTCGGTACACCAAAAAACAAGCAGGATAGTAAAAAATGTTAAGCCAGAGAAATTTCCCAGAGAAAAGCTTAATAAAAGTTTGGATTTATTACTTCACGTAATACCATGCCTAAGATCATCTAAATGTTGCAGTTTTGTAAAATTATCTTCTCCTCCCACTCTAAGATAATCACTCTTCAAACATGCGTCTGCTATATTTAACTACTATTTTATGGTCTTAACATTTGTAGCTGCTTTAAAAAAAAAGTGAATCAGCACTTTATGTTCTGAGTGAAAACTATTTCAAATGCAACTGAGCATTCTGATCACTTTTATTATCCTGAACTTGTAAGTTTCTCATACCATGTATGTTTAAATACCCATATATCTTGAGCAAGTTTTAAGCAGTAGACAGGAACAAAAAGAAGTTGACAGGGTAACATGACGAAGTGCTCAAAGGCCAATGAGAAGTTGAGGAAAGTTAACTGCCCTGGATCTCATCCTGCGAGTGCTGAAGGACCAGTTAAGCACTCCAGAATTTGATCTGACTTATGAAAAACCTCTACTTTGATTAGTAAACCCCAAATGGGAACCTGTGACTTTAGCAGCAGATGACCTGGCACTTGCAATATATTCATCTATTTTTGCAGACACTAAAATGAGTTAGAATTTCTATTTAGTCACCTGACTGCACACGTGAACACCTCTTCAACAGCCAGCTCCGCATGTGGAACAGAGCGAAAAACATGCCTAAGCAAGGGTAAGATCAAGCCCAGAGAGACTTGTAACCAAAACAGATCAAAGAAAAAGTCATTGCTCCACAGACAGAAGAGCAGCTATTTGCAGTAACAAACACTACTTTGACTAGTGAGTCAAAACAGTCATGACAATTCAACTGCTCACTTCATTGAGTAGTTGAGCACAGCTGGTTCACTTAGAGCAAATTATTTGACATAGGTTTAATCAGTATGTTATAATTATCAGTAGCAATGGGAAAGAGCAAGTATTTTGTGTGTGCGCCTACAGTGGCAAGTGTTCGAAAAAGCTTCGTATAGCTCATGTAACTAAACAAAAACATCAGAAAATGGGAAAGATTAGCACACAGATGTATAAGAGGATAGCAGATGGTAATAGACAAAAAAAAACCATGTGGAACTAGCACTTTTTTTTTTTAAGTTTCATCACTGAACTGGCATTTTAAAAATGTTTAGGCTCACTTGATCACCTAGTGGCAAAGCCATACAATGCAACATGAGAGAGAGAAATTTCCTTCCCAAACAAACATGGCATGTTATCACATAGACTCTGCTTAGACTGTTAAGGGGAGCAGTAGAAATGGGACTTCTTTTCACAACCACATTCCCATGTTAAATACCAAGAGCAGTGATTAATCCTCAGATAGTAGAGGGAGCATTACATGCGAACGACAAACGAACAGGGGAGATTCAAGTTAGTACGTCCCACATGAAAAATACATTATGTACTTTGCCCAATGCTAATAATGACCTTTATGTGAAACAAATCCAGGGTTTGATCCAGTGCCAGAAAGAACTGGGTATGCTTCCTAAAACACATGTTTAACCTAGAGTTTCTGTCTTTTAGCAACTCCTACTACTGAGCAAGAAAATGTTGGCCCACCCCAAAAAGAAGTCTTGCTTTAAAGGGATCGCTGCAATACAGACACTAGAAAAGCACAGCTTCAAGGCTCTGATACAACAGGCAGGTTTATAAAAATGCAGGTATGCAGGGAAAAGTTGTAGTAAACTCATTGGAAAGAAAGGGTTTTCAAAAAGTTGTGCTCTATTCAGTACTTTTAGCCATGCAGTGTTGTTAGAAAAATGGCTCATCTCCCAAACTGTACTTAACTGATTATACAGCATTGTATAGAGAAAGCAAAGTTTTCATGACCCCACCAGGCTTACCAGCTAAGATTCTGCAACATGGACTTCATACAAAAAAAGACAAAGTTTAACTAAGAAGGTCAACCTGGAGGCTACATCACAGTTTAAAAACTGAGGAATAACTGAAGTTTAAAAAAAAAAAAGAAAGAAAGAAGGAAAAGTTGGGTACCAAACTATAGACAGCAACTGTATTTCTTCAAGCTATCTGAGCTCTGCTTACTTTTGAAGAAGCCCCCATATTGAGTATTTCATGAAGGTGCCACTTTGGACAACTAGCTAACTGTTGTCTCTGGGAAGTTTGTGTTTTATGATTTTTCCACCTATTAATAGCCAACCTACCTGCCCATAGTTGTCTATGCCAGTTACTAATCTATTTAAGTTTAATAAATCAAAAGCTGTCCTTAGAGACTGGCCAAGAGTCGTAAGTCCTTCAGCTTGAAGGTTTTTCAGTTCATTCATAAACGTTGCATGGTTTTCCTTCCAGCCAGCCTGAAAAGAGAAACGTGAGAAGACTTATTCTCCAGATATGAGCTTTGCTTCCCTGTTAGGCTACAAGCGCCTTCCTTGCTGCGTGCGGCTCACTGCAAACGCTAACAAAACACCTCAGAAGTTACTAATACTTAGTGTCGTTCCACGAAGCCTGAAAAGACATACTTCTCTTAAACTGTAGAGCTCCCCACCTATGAAATGAAGATTTTTATTTGTTCCACAGGATGAATTTCTGTGAAGTCACCGATGCACGAACCTCACAGCCTTTTACACCGCTCTCCCACAGCCCTTTCCAGATGGAAGCCGAGAGCACCCTGAAGCGACCTCCAACAGGTTCACCCTCCTGCGGACCCACCACCCCCCTTTACCCCCCACCACCATCGCCCCGGCGGGGGTGAAGGAACCGCCGTCCCCTTCCCAGTCCGGACTCTGCGGGCTGAGCTGGGTCCTTCCCCCGCTCCCCCCCCCGGCCAAGCTGAACTCTCCTTGGAGTTGCTGTCACTTCTCCCCAACTTCAATAAATATCCCCCACAGTTCCTTGCTGCTCACACACACCACTCAGGGAAAAAAAAAAAATGTCGGCCATGT
>JAVJGG010000008.1:32406711-32426550 GCA_035590195.1 Aviceda cuculoides
CCCTCAGGCGGGCGTTCTCCGGGGCGGCAGGGATGGCGGCGGGGGGGGGGTGTTGTTTCCCTCGCTGGGGTGTTTCGAGGGCCCCGGGGTGCGACGCTGTCCCGCGGGGGTGTAGCGCCTCCGCCCGCTCTGAGGGGGAGGCCCCCGGGGGAGAGCGGGTCCCCGCGGCGGTGACTCCGGCGCTTGGCGGTTTAGTCCCCGCCGGGAGCGGGCGGGAGGGTGAGTCACGGCGGGCGCTGCCCCCCCCGCCGCCCTGTGGCCGTGGGTCTCCTTGAGGCTGCGGGAAGGTCCCCGGGCCGCGGGGAGTCCCCAGCTGCTCCGGCGGGTCCTTCCCCCTCACCCGGGGGAGGGAAGGGAGCCCGGGGCTGAGGGCGGGGGGGGGTCTGTGCCGCGCTCAAATGCCAGAGCTGCCCCTTGGGCTTGGCGGGGGGGGGCGGCCGGGGAAGCCGAGGTCGGCCTGGAACCCGCCGGCCCTGCTGCTGAGGGAGCCGGGGGGGCCGTTGGTCAAGGGAACTTGGGCTCCTGGCAGGCAGTGCTGGCGTCGTCTGTCATGTCCACTGGGCTTCGGATGTGGAAAACAAGTGTTCGGTGCCGTTTGGACGGTGAATTCCCTGAGACGTGGTCTGGGCTTTCGCCTGATGTTTAAGGGGGAAAAAAAAAAAAAAAATTGGCTAGCCCTCGCCGTGACCTTTTCTCCTACATACAGGCAGAGATTAACACTAATGTTTCTTTGATCCATGCTAAGGCACTTCCTATAAATTTACTTCCTATAAATCATATAATTGTGGAGTGTTTCCAGCCAATTAATGACAAAGATCTCTGTTCTCAGTTGTTGTTTGTTTGGTGGTTTGGTTGGTTGTTTTTTTTTCCCCCAGCAGTTCGGTTTATGCTGTTTCTGCTCTCATAGCCTTGGAGCAGTAACTCCGGAGCCATTTCTTAGCATAATCTGTTCAGGAGATTGTTCTGCTTCCTATCTGACTGATATTTTTTGCCTGATCCAGCTGATGTGCTCCCACAGCCACTGCTTGAGAAGGTATGAAGCCACTGTGCTCCTTCCTTCTCTCAAAATAAAATTGGCAGTGTCCTGGTTTGATTCATCTTGCTCTTCCCAGCAAGATTTCTGTTGTTAGGCAAGAGCTGGTTTGGGCTTTTTTTTTTTTTTAAGACTAATGAAAGATTAGCATTTAGTTTCTAGGAAGAGAGAGGGATAGAATCCTATTTCCATTACAGGTTGGTATGCATTCATATGCCTGCAAGCAGCTTATTTTGGCTTTCCCAACAGGGCTGCATCTGTGAGCTGTGCCATCCCTTCTCAGGCATTGGGGGAAAGTCAGGGACGCTGCCTTTCAGCCCAGTGCACCATTCAAGGCCATTAAGGAATCTCCAGTCTCAAGGACCCTGTGAGAGCTGGGAAGGAATCTTTGGAGCTGGTGCAGACCAAAATATGGCAACTGGGTTTCTTTGGAAGCAACGTGAGTGTTTCTCAGTGTGGATCCTGCTGGTGGTGGTAAGAGTGGCCAGGCTCCGGAGCACCCAGTGGCTCTTGAGCTGCTTATACCTTTCCAGCAGCTCCATGTTAGAGCTCCAGTAGTGGTGCTGTGTCTTGCAATCGGCAGCAAGGCTGTTCTAGTCCAGGTTCTACTGGTTAATCTGAATCCCTGCTGTCAGAGGAAGCAAACCAGCAGGTGCTGCAGAGGCCACATAACTGGGTTGCCCTGGAATCCAGCTGCATGCCAGCCCCCATTACACAGTAAAACATACAGACTGGCAGAGAGGCTTGGTTCACAGTAATTTTCTCTCCACAGAGGTGTTTTGGGATACCTTTCTTCCCCTCAGCTCCCCACAGAAAGTTGCAGTTATCTTCTGCGGCTCCAAAGGTCAGCAAGACTGACTGCTGCTAGAGTAATAATCATCTCCCTGAGGTGGTGAGGTTCAAGTTGTTGAGTAAAGGCTGCAGTGCTGCTTTAACAAATCATGCCTTGGGATTAGTAACTTCATTTGGGAGTAGTGTTGAGTGAGTGCATGATGTTGGTCTCTAATTGGCTTCCTTTTAAATCTCTGAGATAGGCAAGTTCTTCAGACATGCCATCTTCTCTCCTATTTGTATGTCGCTGATGTTTCATTGACCATCCCAATAAAAACAGCGTCACCTTTACGTGTCGGGTGTCATGTATCTTTTTGGAGAGCATCCCAAAAATGGGAAACTTCGGGAATGGTTCCTTCTCCAAAGTGCTGGAAAAAAGGCATTTATTTTAGACCCCTTGCCATACCAGGAAAATGTCATGGTGAAAGGCAGCCTGGGCCATGGAGACTTCGCATAAATCCTGGAAGGTCATTTGGAATTTTTAAGTTTTGTCACCAGTAAATGAAGAGAGAGGGGAAAAAAAGCTACTCTTTGTGGTAGAATTGGTCATAAACCAGCATGAATTTTGGATCAACTTTGAAAATTGCAAGCTGTAGGCATGCTGTAATTTTCTTACTGACACAAGAGGAAGGTGGAACCAAAGCAGCTGGGCCCGCTCTACCCCTAGTACCCTCAGCCCTGGTGATTATCACTGATAGAAGAATCCCACAGACAAAACTTACACGTGGTTTCAGTGGGATTTATACAAGCAAAACCACTTTACTGTGCTTTTCTCTGTGTGCTTGCTTTTTGCTGTTATCTTTGAAGCCATTTGGAACATTCAGTCCTTCCCGCTCCTGTGCATCTTATATTAGATCCATATTAGATCCCCTATAGGGCAGAATCAAGGCTGGGTGCATGTTGTCTGTGGTAGGCATTAGTGCTTTTGTGCTGGGAGCGGGCCAATTTGATTAATATTGAGAAAGATTCTTTCAAAGACAGATAATCAACCCAAGCCTTAAGTGTGTATCAGCCTCTTGATGTGAGAGTCGTAATGGCTAGTACTGCCATCAGAGTCACATTTATAAATCTGTATGGGAGATTTGCTGCAAAGGAACAAAACCCAGTGATATTAGTGCTTATGCTCATTACTGGTAGAGCTGACACAGCTGAGCAGGGAGAGAGCTTGAGGCTGTCACTGAAAACAGATGCATCTTTCTTTGGTTTCAGCTTTTTACGTGGTGGGCAAAGTTACACCCCATGTGTAGTCTAAATGAGTCAGTTTTACCTTTTCTCCTAAATCTAGATGAATGATTCAAGCACGGTTCTGTCTGGAGGAATGCTCTTGCTGTCCTGATGATGCAGAAGATTCCAGCTACTTTCATACGGTTTTTGTCTGTTATTTGTCCCGAGTCCGTGAGGAAGCGTGAACATATACGTGTGTCTAAGAACACTCATTTTCTGATCTTCACAATGGGCATTGTCCATTTGGGGACAAATAAGGTGGTGTTAAAAATGCAAATTTCACTTTAAATTTGAATGCTAAATCAATACATCAAAACTCAAATATAAGTATGAAAATATACCTGAAAAAAAATATGAAAAAAATTGAAGAACATTTTTGGTATCATTTGCTGTTACTGCGTTTGTTTTCCTTAAACAGCTTCTTCTCCCAGTCGATATTTGTGAGGTTTTTGTTGTATTATCACATAGTGTTAGCCTTATTTTGTCCTAAACTGTAGGCTTGAATGGAGGGTGTTATGCTAAACACATTCAAGCAGGTCTGAGAACTGAAACTGACAGTATAACTTTTTTTTTTTTTAGTTGGATTTCTCCTCCTCAATACAGAATTGTTTCACAAAGATTATTTCAAGGTCTTGGTCAGTCCAGGTTTTAATGACACAGGTAAATTTTTCAGAGCTTCCTTTAGAATACCATTCCGTAGCCCTGTAGATTGTCACCATTAAACCTTTTTTCCCCTGTTTAAAAGTCTTATATTTTCCGTTGCCTAATTTTATGTTACTGCTTATCCTTAAAATATGTACCTTTACACAGCATTCTGAGTTTCAATTTATTATCTTTTAATACTTGTGTCCTATTCCTTTTAGTCTTCCTTTAGCCAAGTTCTGGGCATTCAACTTGTTGGTTTTTTTATAAATTTTTCACTTGTCTTGCATATGTGGCAGCTTATATTTTGGGGGTTTTTGGTTGTTTTTACTAGTTCCAATTCAGTGAGTTTCGACCCTATTTTTTTTCCTCCTCCTGAAATTGTTACCAAAGAGAAACTGATTTAATCTTCTAGTTCAGGTAGCTTAGGTAAATGTATAAAACTCATCCTAGAGTGAACAATTACTGAGAAGGCTGGGATCAGATAAGTTGTAACCCCAAAATTTTTTTCAGAAAAGTGACATTAAGATAACTGGATCTCGGGTTTTTTCTGTATATTCTAGGACTTGGGCTGAGGATGCCTATTTTTCTAAAACTTGCAGAGGCAGCTGCCTTCCTTTGAAACTGTCTAGCACCTTTTAGAAGTCTGTACTTTGGTTTCCCCAGCACCAGAACACAGTGAAACTACATCCTTTTGCAGAACGATGACCTCTAAAAGAAGTCGCGTTCTGGCTTCTCTTGGCCCATCTTCAAAGACAGCCTCCTTTTCATTGTCCGTGCATCGGGAAACCCAGAGGATAGCCTTTGAAGCTTCCTAGGGATTTTTGTATTCCCCACCACCCCTCCAGTCATCCAAATCCCTTGCTGTTTCCTGGCTCGGGAGTTGGAACCACAGTGAACAGCAGCGTACCATCCAGAGGAAGAATAGTTGATGTGGAAATGCAAGGAAACGGGTATTATAGTAGTTTGATATAGTTGTTTTCTAACTGTACAGGATGAATGTGGGTACTGGGAGACTTAAGTTCATGAATGTTTGTCACGTATGTAGGTTTTTCCAAAGAAAGTTATGATAGAAGTGCACAGTAAGATTATTTTCAGAGGAAAAACTAATCTCTTTGAGGACCATCTGTGCTGTGACAGCAGAAGTCAGTCAATTAATGATGGAGACGTTGCAAGGCACCTGAATAGAAGATAGGCTTTTGTCGTTAAAATCAAACTGTATGTTTGATACATGCTTTTCCTTTAGTATTACTGGCACTAGATTGAAAGGTCTTCTAGGCTATGAGTTGTCTTCGTATGTATTTAACAGTGTTTAACAGAGCAGGACCTCTCCTATTTGGTACCATGGGGGAATATTAAATCTAACATGGAAAAGCTGCCTAAAACAAACATTTCAAAATTACAGTTGTAATAAGGTAGTACATATGAGAATTCAAATAGATTTACAGTTCTTATGTATTCTTCCTGATGCATTACATTGCTCCTTTCACTTAAGTAAGGTAGGATTCTGGTTGAGAACAAAAACCTGTCTCAGCTCCGGGCCTTTAAATTTATTCCATCTCTTGGGTATCTCAGCCAGTGTGTCAAGACCCAAAGAGAACAGAAAACACCCTCTAGCATACAAAACCTAAGATATTTTACCTGTCTTTTTCTTCTCCTTGAACTTATTCTCCATCCTTGAGATGCTGGTAGCAGCAGGCAGCAGCGGTCCACTCGATTCCTGGTGATAACCCCAGAGTGCCCAGGGAAATACCAGTACAGAATTCTCCACTTCCCTGCAGCTCCCCAGGCCAAGAAGACAGGAGTCTTCCGCGTTCACTGGAACAACAGGTCTGAGGAGACCTTTGCTTATTATGCCAGGGAAAAAAGAATAATCCTACCTTGTCAGGGTGGCCAGAGATAATAGTTCTTTGTATCTGATAGTTTGAGAGAGATGATTTGTAGCAGCCCACCCTGGTTTTGTTCAGCTTTCTCTTCTCAAAGCCCTGATTAAAAGCTCCTGCGTGTGCGGTAAGGGTTTAACGCAGTCCTCCACGCAAATACCTGTAAGACACAAGGTTGCCATGCAGGCTCTGCTCAGGAGGACAGGAACAGAAGTAGGGTAGTCTTCCCCCACCACGCCACTTTTCAGATGGTGGTGACATCCCTGCCAGGGAAGCGTTCCTGGGCCGTCAGTGCCCTGCCCGTACCCGCTGACCTGAGTGATCCCCTGTCACCGTTGCAGCGATGGCTTTTGTTCGTTCCTCCAAGCATTCCTTCTTGCCCACACTACTAAGTTTCACTAGCCCCGGAAATCATATCCTTCCCAAAGCGCTGGACCCTCCCGCACATTTCATAGCATAGCAACATAACTCCATTACCATGGATCCCAGACACAGGCATGCAGAATTTATCTAACTAATCGAGTGGCTAAGGGACACCAGTTCCAGCTACAGTCAGCTTGGAGTATAAAGCAGCTGCAGCTGAAAGACGGTGTACAAGCACTTCCCAGGGAGGCAAATCAGTGAGGTGTATTTTTCTTTATTCTTTTTTTTTTTCTCTTTTGTAACAGGTATAGTCTTGGTAAACAAGAGGACAGAATTATTCATTCATCCCTAAATTGCTTCCCACTGAGGTATCACACCTGCATGTGGTATTTGAGAGCTGGGAGCATTTTCTTTAAAATATTGCCATGCTGTAGAAGTTTATTATCCAGCTTTTACTCTAAATGTGATTATTATGCATTGCCATCTTTTGCCCAAAATCAAAATGCACTCTACAAGAAAGGTGCACTTGGCTGCTCTCTGCAAAGCAGCTGGCACAACTGGTGTCAAATGGAATATAGACCAGTTGTCTGTCTTTTGCCACTTAGCAGTTAATGAAAACTTACCAAACCTCAACTAGTAGCTAATTGGAAATCTCTACAGAAGCCATCTATAAGCACAGACATAGGTCTTCCAGAATAAAACAAACCTGTTAAAGCCCCTTCCATCCAGGGAAGAAACCTGTTCATCTGTATTCCCTGATTTAAGCACCTTCAGCAAGGTGCTTGGGACTGTTTGCTGAGCATGTTATTCAGAAGATACAGTTAAAATGAAACGAGAGGGTTTTGGTTTTTTTTTTTTTTAACTTTTATGCACACATTGAAGCTCTGATATAAGGCCTATTTGTTACAGAAAACTTGAATGGATGCCATGGTGGGCAGATCTGTCTTGCACCAACTTGCAGAAAAATAGCATCTTCTTTTAGAAATATTTCAAATGGGAGGGAAGGACACTTAAAAGATGGCTTTGAAAAGCACAGAAGGATAATTCTTACCGAGCTGAGATTAGGGAAGCATTTCTCTTTAGGAAAATTTTAGAACTGACTTGAGACCAGCATATAATGAACCTTGAATTACAAGCATAACCCTTTTTTCATAACAACAGTCTTCACTAAGCAGTGCTATTTTGGTCAGCAATGAGTTCTTTTGTTGTGGGAGATGGCTTTCAATTTCATGATGTTGCAATCGGGAAGCCTCGAACATTTTGGGATCAGTTCTAATATTTTCCTGTTGGTAAGCCATTTTTAGGGCAATATACAGTTTATGGTTGTTTTCCAAACGTGGGTCCAAAATAAAAAGTGCGAGAAAGCCCATCCCATAATTCAGGCTGACACTAAGTGCATGCTTCTCCAGGTTTGGCAGAGTCTGTTGTATACGCTGGTTGTGTGATGAATGTAACATTTTCTCCGAGATTCTCCTGCTCCTTCCCTCTTTTGAGGTATTTCTATTTTCTGTTATTTCTGTTTTCCTAGGACCTTGACACTGTTATATGCATTCATGTTGGCTGGTTTATGTGAGCCGTGAATACACAGCTAACCGTGATTTATATAACTGGGGTCTTGAAGGAAGATGAAACTTAACAATGCAAAGGAGACAAAAAATCAGGCTTTTGACTATTGTATCCATTCCATTTACTTTCAAGGTATTGTGGGGGAGTGGTGGTGGTTGTATTTTATTTTCTTTGACCAATTCTTATTTTTCTTCACATCTTCCATTTCAGGTCCTCTTGTCTTTTCCTTCAGAAAAGGTTACAATATGTTTTTCTTGACATTTCTACTTAGATATTCAGTATGGCTCTCCTCAGCTGGCCAAGGGAAAAAAGCCAAAACTACTCATTTGCCCTGACAAGTGTTTTCACTCTCCATGTTCTTGATGATTGGTTGTGCTGTGTGCTTGACTTCTGCAGCAGATAATAAGTAACTCCTGATTCCAGAGTAACTCCTGATTCCAAAGGTTGACAGCTATTACTTGAGCTCTCGTTTCAGAGGTAGGTGACAGCCCTTTAACCCAATTATAGTCCAGTGCAGCATAATTGGACTCGCAATCCTCTACCAACCGGCTACTACAGTTAACTTAAGGGGAATGGGACAGTATTCCTTTTCTAAGGGCAATTAGGGTCTGTTATGCTTTAATTTATACATTGTTGGGAATGCTCCAGCCTGCTTCTACCATAGCACCAATTTTTCCATTGCTGCATCTGCTCATTGTTTCCTAACACCCTTTTTTATACTGAAATCTATTACTCATGTGTTAACATATTTTACAGTAGTTTCACTGAGACATCTGGAGTTTTTACTTTTGTCCAGTTAGCTGGACACTTCTGTCACAGTGTCCCTCTAATTAATACAGCCAGTTTTGCTATAATGTCAGTTACTTTGTGGAGTATGTAACTGTAATTGTGACAGTCATCTAAATCTGTTCCTTATCGCACTGATAGCAATCCAGCAGACCACTGCCACTAGCACCAAACTTCCCTGTAATTCTGACATCATAGTGAATTCCTCCCCAGCTGGCAATAAAAAGGTCTTACACGGCTTTTTCTCTGCTTGAATTCTCTGTTTTCTGGATTGTGAAATTATCCTCTGCATAATTCAAGAACTGTTTCACGATCTATGTTTAGCAGAATTTGTTACCCAACAGATGTCTGGACAGTTAATGACCTCTGTAAGTACAGCCCTGTGATTCTTGCTACTGATGGTCCAAGAATTTTTAATCTCTTCCGCTACAAGTCAGCACTAGGGCAGCATGTCACCTCTTATTAAAAAACAAAAGCATAAAATGTGTATAAATTTCCCTTCAGAATTTTTATGCCTCGTCAGAAATGGTATTTCTCCCTCATTCTCTTTTGAATCTTTATATTCACAAATGTGTGCATACGTAAATGCACATAGGTCCATATTTTTCTGGCCAAAAACAAAGGACATGAATAAACCCCCCTGAAATTAATCAAAATATAATTTCAAAGAAAGCGTACTTCCATAAATGCAAGTCAGAACTGATGCTGCCAGCCTTCAAGCTGGGGAAAGGGTAGATGCCTAGAAAAGTCCATGGTAGGAAAGCCCCTTCTGCTGTCACTTTTACGTGTATGGCAAATGTAGTCTTAGAAGAGGATTTGGAGGCACTGGATGCAGACTATTACCCCCAGCCAGTGATGAGTTCACAGTATGAAATCATGCTGCAGCTGCACAACCATTCCCTCTTTCCTCCTCCCCATTCAGATCAGGCTCAAGCCCATCCCTGCATAGGAAAGTTGTCCTAGTTTCTCTTCTGTTTTTTTCTCTCTCTTCAGTTATCGGCACTTGGGAGAGGGGAACTGTTGGGCAGGACTGTATCAAAGAGGAGACAAGAGAGTCCCTAACATCTGTCACGCCTCTCGCAGAGGAGGGAGTCAAGGAATTGAATGCCGATTGATACAGGTCCGGTCAGACATCCCTGTGGAGGAATTCTGCAAGCCAGATGCTGAAGTCCCTAGAACATAAATCTGCTCAGTGAAGTGCTTGAGAGGATGGCTCACACTTCATCGTGTGCCACTGCGAAGGACAGAAAATGGACTGCCTGCACACGAGCGCTCCTGTAGCAGTCGGGCTCCCGGCACCCGCTTGGGACTCCCACCACGTAGCTCCTGAATGCCAAGAAGTTTGCTAGATGTCTTGTTAGTACCTGCTCCTGCAGTGGAAGGGTCATTGTGGCCAAACTGCTGGATTGGAAGGTACCAAAACCACGGAGAAAGATTAATCAGCTGGATCTACACTGGTAAGGTTCAGGGCCCAATGTTCCAGCACTGCTATGCAGAGCTCTTACAATTGAATTGTAAGCACATTACCTGGCAATTTTGGGATGTGACTCTTAGCAGCCTTTCAGATGATACCTGGACATGCTCGGAGGACAGCGTGGAGCAGGGACCATTTCTGCGAAGGCAGTTTTACATCATCACTCTTTGTGAGGGGAAGAAGAAAATGTAGATCTGTGATGCAAGCTGGACGCACTGTTTGGCCTCAGACCCCAAAGAACAATCTCTGGTCTGTTTTATGAGCTAATAGAGCCGGACGCGTCCTGGAGCAGGTACCAGAACTTCTTGCTACAGTTTTGGCCTCAGGCTCTCTAGCTTTAGGGAAAGGTTTCTTTTTTAGTTTGGTTTTGTGGGGGTTTGGGGTTGTTTGGTGTTTTTTTTAATGTGTTTAAGTATGTGCATACATGCATACCTACCTGTGTGGCTTTTCAGATTGGGAAACCTACTTCCATCACTCATTCATTACAATTTGAGGGGCTTTACATGTTCTTATTTACTACCTGTCCATCCTCCAATGTCTTCTCATTTGAACACTTTGGGAGCACTAACATGGGCAATTCTTACAGTGTTTCTTCTTGTGGTTCAGTGAAAAATAGCTATTGCCCCAGCTCCCTCATATTACTGGGAACTGATCTGACACACCAGACAAGTTCTTTTGACTTCAAGAGCATCACTTGGCCTCGTAGGGAGCCTTTTGAGCACCTTTATTTTTTGACACTGATACCTGCTTTAGAGCCTCTCTGTGGAAACTGTCCTGCACTCATAGTAAGCATACAATACAGAGGCTATTCTAGGGCCAGTTAGCCTGGACATCAGGGTCTAATCAAAACTACTGAGAATGTCAGACTTTTTTTTTTTTTTTTTTTTTTTTCTGCAAAAGAGTAGGATTTTTCCATCTTTTCTCGCAGTTTTGTGTCGTGTGCCTTCACCGTCACGTTGCAGAGTAACATGAAGCATAAATTTATGTGGGCGGGCAGCCCTTGGGTGAATGAGGAATAGGGGATAGTGCTCGGAGGCTTCTGTCAGAAGGCGGCAGCCGGGGATGAGCACTGTAATCTCGTAAGTTAGGCTAAAATCTAGTGTTCAGAACAAAGGTAATGTGATTGATACAGAATAGCTTTATACTTGAAAGATAAGTTTAATCTAAGGTAATTAGCACTCATATAGTTCCTGAGTGGGGGGGTGTTAGCTTTATGCAGTTTGGGGTCTTTTCTGGTTAGAGCACTTATCCAGAAAGTGAGGGATCTGGACCACATCTCCCACAACCTGTGGAAGTGCTGCTTGTGAGGCAACAGGCAGGTTCAAGGTGCTCCGCACCACTGCTACTGAATTTTTTTTTTTACTGCTCAGCAGCATTTGTGAATCCAAGTGTAATTTGGTGACAAAGACGTTCAGGTTTGCTTTGGTGTCTGTTGTAGGCTATCAGTGACCGCAGATGCGGGCAGTCTGGTTACTGAAAATGTGACCTGTCTCAGCGGCGAAAGGACTCCCTTTACAAGAGTTTGTGACTGGACGCCACTACTCCTGAAAGACAGGGGTTCTGTTTGAAGTTGGCATGAAGTGTTGATTTGGAGAAAGGGTGCGTTTTGTTCCACAGGTATCCTGGGTGAAAGTTTGTCAGTTACATTGTAGCTGCATTATACCAGGTACCTGGTGTTCTTATATTGACAATATCTGACTAGTCTAGAGAAAACTTCAGTCTTGTGAAGTATTATGGCTCTGGCTAGCAAGTGTGCTTGGGAGACAAGACTTTGGCAAGCTCTGAAATTTCTTAGGGCAAAGGAGAAGAAACTGGAAAACGTAAAAATTTTTAAACTCGGTTATGGATATTAGGAGAGGGTTGGCTCTTTTAGGGGTGCAACATGAAGGGAATCGCTCCAGGTTTGGGCAGTTCGCTTACAGGCTTGTGTGTTGTCTTTCTTCCTTTTTCTCCTCTCAATGTCCTGATTTTCAGAGTTGTTGGGCAAACAAAGACCAGTACACCTCCACCAGCTTCTGATGATACAGATATGAAACTGGGACAAAGAATAAATGTTTGGTGGGAATTGGTGTATTAATGTTTATAGTTGACCTTATTCTGTATTCCTAGTGGAGTTCCTGGTGCAGCTTCATGTTACACTTAATCTCCTCTAGTGACACACTGTTGTCTGCCTCTGTCTCCCTTAGTTCAGCTCTAGAAATCACATGGCCTTGGGATGAGTTCTTTTCCGCCTCCCACTACTCTTATAGAAAGTGGACAGACTACCTGGCCAGAACAAAAAAACCCAACAGTTGATTTTTAACAAGCTGAACTTATATGGAAGCACAGGGTTGACAGTGACGATGCAGGTGAAGTTGAGGTGCACTGTGATGGGTGATGCAGGGAATAGAAATGTCCTTTTGAGTAGTGTCCTGCAGTCAGACTGCATATGAAATTGTAGTTTCTGTTAATTGTCCGAAGCTGATCTAAAACTGCTCAGCGACTGGTTGGGTTGTTTTGCACACCCCTTTTTTTCCAGTTCTCCCCGTCCTTACCTTAGCTTTAGCTGCTGACAGTTGGAGGGCCAGTTGGATTAGTTAGCTGATCAGCCAGCAAGCTAATTTTTTTTTCTGTTTGTTTTTTAACTTAGCTTTTAGTTGAAGCAAGTATCTGTAGGAAAAAGCTGGAGGGAGATGTGGGACTTCCTCTTCTAGTGGCAGTACTGACTTACTGCAGAACTGTGCTGTGCCTGATGCTGCTGAGGGCGTTCTGAAGTCTCAGAATGGTTAGATTCTTGGTATGGCTAAGCATAATGTTTTTACACAAACAACTTCTTCCTTCACTACTGCAGAAGTACTCATGTCGTCTACGTCAAAGATGTTTTCTAGGGAAAGCAACCACTTTATCTTTTGACATTTTCTTAAGAGCAGCTACCGGTATTCTGAAGAAACTTCACTAGATCATAGTTCACATCTCTCCCTCTTGGATTAGTCCTCATGTGACTCATGTTCTGTTTCTAGGGAGGAATGCTATTATGTTAGTAATAAATTTAAATACGTGAATCTAAATAACACCAAGTCCTAGGAGATCTTCTGTTCTTATGGAGGAGAAGGAAAAGTGAAAAGGCCAAGTGCTGCAAAATTAGTTGAATTTGTACAGGAGTTAATGATATCTTTATTACATTCTATATAATTTGCATGTTTTCAGGATGATGCTGTTAGTATTGAAAGTGGTACTAACACCGAACGCCCTGATACACCAACAAACACTCCTAATGCACCAGGAAGAAAAAGCTGGGGGAAAGGAAAATGGAAGTCGAAGAAGTGCAAATATTCCTTCAAATGTGTAAATAGCCTAAAGGTAGGTGTGTGTAAGCTTCAACATGGGAATGCTGGGTACTGCTTGCTGACAGTAACGTTAATGTTGACTGTGAGACAGTGTCAAGGTAGATATTTTTAAATATCTGTATACAATTATGTTCCGTGCTCATTTGAAGAAAATACCATTCTTATTTGGAATAGCTGAAGTTTTGAAGAGAAAGGATACTGAGAAATAGGAAACAGTAGGTAGTGCTGCATTTAACCCAATTTTTGTACAGGTTTGCAAAGTTGTGTGTGATGTGTTATACTTATGTATTTAATTGAAGCTGTAGTTGCTTGAGATAAGAAATTGGATAAACAAATACAAATAAAACAAAACCTATGACAACTTGATGCAACGCACAGAACCTGTACAGGTTTTTCTACCCATTGAAATGTATTTTTAAAAAAACCCCAAACAAAACAACCCAACAATCCTGGAATAGCTTTTTCCTCACACTTACCAGATCAGGTGTTTTCTGTCCTCTGGCGATTGTCATAAATGCTATATAGTGCAATTTCCTTAATTTATCGTGAATGTTGTGATTATGTGTTTGTACCAGATCTAGGTCATATTTATCTTCCCACATAATACCTGATGGTATTCACGGATGTGGATTCATGGTCTTTACTCCCTGTTCTTGTGTTTTAGGGTATTATTGTTTTCATCTGCACTGGTGAAACACTATGGTGGACTGAATGAATTTTCTTTTTTATTCTTTTACATTGTCAGGATGTTGTTTCTTTCATTCCTCAGCCTTGTGTGGGATATTTATGTGGTAAAAGCTGTAAATATGCCATCTGATTGATTTTTACAAGATTTCTAAATAAAGAAAAGATCGCGTCTGGAGCAAGATGGGAGTTTTGCTAAACTTTATATTTAGCTAACAAGAGGATGTGTGCAGCTCCATAGTGGATATTATTTTCTGCAGAATTGCTTTAAGAGGTTTTTGTTATTCCCCCACACTTAACTGTTGAGCTGTGCTGATGTAGCTGTTTCCGAACTTTGGTTTCAGACTGCCTCACTGAAATGCTGGGGTAGCAGAGTGGGAGGTAATGAGAGGTTTGGAGCATGGAAACCTCCTAAATGACCTTTGCCACTGGAGAAATTGTGATAGGAAGTTATACTGACAAAAGCAGCTGGAAAACAAGTTGATCTTAATGTGGTTTTTGAAGTATAAAAATTATTTCCAATCCTTTCAGGGTGTTGGAAGAAGGAAAGTTCTTTCATTTTCACCTAGGTAGGCAGCTGTTCCTGTGATCTGCATGAATTGCCCCTGCAGGTAGAGCTTTTTGTGGCTTCAAGTCATGCTTCGAACACAGGCACGGGCCTTTCAGAACCCAAACATTTAACAAATTCTGAGTTTTGCTAAGCATATTGGTTTCCTATCTGCAGAACAAATATTCCAAAGGGGTTAGTACTTTTCAAGTGTCTTCTGGGAAAACAGAATATTCCCTCACCCCAACTTCAACCCAGGCCCCAATATGGGGTCACCCAAAAGACCACTGTGTGAAGTTAAGCAATCCCTGACTTCTGTGGATTTGGATCAGGGCCTGGGAACAAATTCCTGTGCAAGTGGAGTCAAGCTGTGAAGGAGTAAGTGTAGCATTTCAGCTAAGTGGGGTATTTTTATTATCTTCTTTTTCCCATTTCTCTTTGAAATAAAATTAATGCTAATATTAATAAACGTGCATGTTAGTACAAAGACTAGGTAGCAGCCAAATTTGATAACTCCTTTTTACTTCATGTTTGAGGAAGCCTCTCTTTTCTTTTTCCTGTTCTTCCATACTAATTTTGCAGGTACTGTGGAGATAAACTCTATTGAATGTTATATATGGGTTCAGAAAGACACTTGTGACTCTTTGGATATCACATTACATATCCCATAGTTTATATGTCTTTGAACTATGCTGTAAGGTGCATGTGCTGAAATTAATGAAGAGTTGACATGATTTAAAGACATGGAAATTAATTTTAATATTCTTTAGGAATGTATAAATTATGTGTTTTTCCACTTTCCTACTCTTGTTTTCTTCCCTCTTATTTTGCTTTTTACTTTTCTTTCCTTGGGGAAACAAAGAAATATGGCCATTACTGTCTGCTTTGAATGTTAAATGGTTATGATTCAGCCTGGAAAACTCAGTGCTTGCTAAATATGCTTTTTAAACACTACTGTGGAAGTTATTTTGGGTGAAATTTAAGCATCAGGAAAACAAAAATATAACTTGGAAAATGACAGGAAATAAAAAAATGCCTCCTCTTTTTTTTTTTTTTTTGTTCCTTTTTGTAGCACTGAGTTACTAAAAGGTACACTGAAAAGTCTTCGCTCGCTGTGGGCTGAATGGAAATGTAGTTTATAAATGAGCATATACAGCTAACAGATGCCCATCCTCACAGATCCATACGTGTTTTGCTTGTAGATCTTTCAGCAAAGGACCATGTGTGTTCTGTGTTGATGTGCTCCCTTTAAAACAATACTATTATTTGCCCTACCCTTTGCTTTTGCTTGGGGTGTGACTCAGTGGTTGTTGGCAGTCCGGTATTGTCACTCAGCTTCTACTCGCTGTCCCCTGAGCTGGGAATTGGTAACCAACCACATGCAAGACTCTAGCTTGTTGATGTGTGAAGGAGAGGTAACTAAAACCACTACCAATAATGGCTTGCTTCCACTTCTGGAACTGGAAATGCATGTGTGGTCAGTTGGTTCCCCGCTGGCAGTGTGGGTGACAGCGTATGAAAATGTCTTCATGTAGTTGCAGGTGATTATTTTTTGTGTTGGCACAGTATTTACTTCACTGTCTTCAGTCTAAAAACAGGTCTAGTCTTATTCTCTGACTGAACCTGAGTTGACGTTCAAGCGAGTAAGGGCAGAACTAACCATTGATTATTTATTTATTTGCTTTTGTAACAATTGTAGGTCTATTTTCTCCTCTGCCTTCTTTCTCTGGTGCATGAAGAACCTGAGTACTTTGTGTTTTGTGCCCCTTATTCATACCACGGTCAAGATGGCATTTCACAAGTCTACTTTTGGACCAGCATCTGGGTCACTCTTCTGTCTGTACAAACTAGTGGTCAGATTTGCATGACATACTTGGCATGTCAGGATACCCATAATGTGCAGCACATAAAACATAATGTTTTTAAAAATGTGCTTCATTGTTTAGCACTTAGGTCAAAAATTAGTGTGGACAAGTATTATCAAAATAGCTATGTGCTGTCTCTGACCAGTGAGGGTGATGGTAGTTTAAATTAAGTGAGCATAACTTCTGCGGATACCCTAGTGACTTCCTGCAAGAGCCTCTGCCTGACTCCTTCATCCATTAAACACCAGAAAAACTGCAATATGTACAGTCAGGCTCTTGGAGGTTATAGCACTTGATGTGAGGAATGTAGTGCAGATGATGCAAGTAGTCTAAAGACATTTGTCTCGCAGAGTAATTTTTCCAGGGAAATAGGTTGTCTTTGAAAAAGCTTACTAAGTGCTTCAGGTATGTACCCAAATATAGAAATATAGAAACAGTGTAGCCCTCTGTTGTATTCCTCTACTTACTACCTATCACCCTAGTCTGGGTCCTACCTAGAAAATCACAAACTTATCACAACTTATGCTGGAAAAATATCCTATCCTGAAGGGGAAAAGCATCTTCCTCTTCATTTTTTTCCCATTTCACTAAATTTATCAGAAACGGTGCACATAACAGAGAACAAGGTTATTCCAGAAAACCAAACTTGAAACCTGCTAATATATCTCTGTAATAAAGCAGTAAGAATCCATGCATTTTACCTGTGCTATCTTCATGCGGTATGTCAAAAGCTCTCAGTATTCACCAGCATGAACTCTTTCACACAGAAGTTCAAAACCAACTAATTATTAGTGGAATTTTTTCTTTTTTAAGTATTCTGTATTTGACCTCTCAGCTATTCTCTTCAAGGAAGACTTAAAAACACTCAAAAAATAAGCCTAGAAAGTAAAATTTGTAACTTTATTGGACACTAAAAATGATGGCTTGTGTATGTAATTTTATGGCATACAGTTTTCCTCATTCTTAATCTCTAATGAAAATATAATGCTTTACAGATGCTGAATACTTGCTTTTTCCATCTGTCCTGGGGTCACTAATAACCTTGTTACTTTTTACTTTGCTAATATCCCATATACCTCATTGCATAAAGTTACTAGCCTGTTCTTTCATGTTATGGTGGGTAATACTTCAGGCTAAACTTTGAACTATTCTTTTTAATGTGTATTCAGCTTTGAAAGTTGCTGTTACCTCTCTTAAAGAATTGCAGGAGGGCCTTCATCTCTGAAAGATTTTCTCCCGTCTTTTTCTAGCTCCTCTAGCTATTTCTGTTAATACAGATACTGCCTTTCTCAGTAAACAATGCTATTTCAAATTCTTCCAGACTTCCTTACTTTTCTTTTTCAGAGTAGTGTTGGACTCCCCACCCACACCCCCTCCTCAAATTTATTCTTTGGTTCTTGGATAGGCCAGAGCTGCCAGGGCTAATATTTCTCATGTTGTTTCTGAGAAGCACTGCCATTTGAAGGCTGCTTAACAGCCATCATGAGACACTTCCTTCCTGCCTGCACTGTCCCAGACAGTCCCCTGTGGGGAGGCACTTTAATGAACATTATTCTTACTGAAAACATCCTGTCAGGACAGGCCAAAATACTGTTATCAATTATTAACAAGCACCACCATATTCATAAACATATCTGCTTCTTTTTTTTCTCTATTAAACTGATGTAAGCTGTATAAAAATAATACTTGGCATTTCTCTGGTAACTGTTTGTGAAGGCGATCTGAAAACACTTTGTGGACTTGAACTTTGCAGCAGCATTGTGACACGCTGGAGAGAGTTCGTCGTGTCTGTGATAGAGTTGCAAGACCTAACCGTGCTGAAATAGTTAAATGTGGCCCTTCTCCACCCTTATACCAGTATAATTATGAGTCCTGATAATTCTCTGTAAAGTTGTAAATCCTTGTGTGGAAGTAGTTATAACAATGTAAAATGCATATAGATGTGGCCTTAGATGCAGAGGTTGCCTTGCTGAAAATTGCAAAACAAAGTAGTCGAGCTGCAAATACAACTCAGGAGTTCTGCCAGCTTCTGGCCATAACTGTGAGACAACAGTTCTTCCCCTTCACTTTTTAAAAGCTTGGTGGGGGAAGAAAGTGGGGAGTGGCAGAATGTTCATTTGACCTCCCTTAAGACAGCCAAGTTAAAATGTGATGTTACAAAACTGTTCTTTTTAACTGTTCACTATCTGAACTTACGCTAGATGCGAACCCAGTAGCTTGAGGAGGAAAACATATCAATTAAACTGTTTATCACCGCAGCTGAATTTCACAGAAATAATATGCCTGTGGGTTTTGGGGTTTTTTTTGTCTCTAATCTTACTTTACATCTACAGGAGGACCATGGTCAGCCATTGTTTGGGGTCCAGTTTAACTGGCACAGTAAAGAAGGTGATCCTCTTGTTTTTGCCACTGTAGGCAGCAACAGGGTGAGTAATCTGTTTTTAACCATAAGCCCTTCCGTGTGGTTCTGTTTGCATTCTTTTTTTAACAAAACCCTTTACCTGGGTTTAGTACAGACACAGGATACTTCATATGGAAAGTTTTATTTCTGAGGTATGTAGCATCTGTTATCTGGGTGAGTTGCATCCTCTGGATTGTTTTATGAAGTCATGTGTCAGCTATTTGGGAATTAGTCTATATATTAAAGGAAAAAAAATCCTTCAGTAATATAAATGTGGGGTAAGGAAGAGAGGTGCATAAATATATCTTCTCGCTAAAATTACTCTTAGAAGTTATTGTTTCCAAAAGGTCATATGTGCTAAAATGGGATGAGAAGTGTCTGCAATGATGCCAGGCTGCTCAGTAGCTAAATTAATGGCCTGTGTGGAGTGAATTTACAGGCTTTTTCTGAACAAGGATCTGTGTAATTTCAGTTTTTAAAATAACTCCTGAAGTACATTCTATGCAAGTGTTGTGAATAAACAAGAAGCCCTTCATTTCCAGGCTTGTTCCACCTGGCAGTTACCAAGAGTGCTAAACTAAGATTAAACAAGGTATCAGTGACTCATTAAAAGACCAAGTCATGTTAGAGATGGTGTGGTGGGCTGATCCTGGCTGCACTCCAGGTGCCCACCAAAGCTGTTCTATCACTCCCCCCTCCTCAGCTGGACAGGGGAGAGAAAATACAACAAAGGGCTCGTGGGTCGAGATAAGGACAAGGAGAGATCACTCAGCAGTTACTGTCATGGGCAAAACAGACTAGACTTGGAGAAAATAGTTTAATTTATTACCAATCAAATCAGAGTAGGGTAATGAGAAATAAAAACTAAATCTTAAAACACCTTCACCCCACCCCTCCCTTCTTCCCAGGCTCAACTTCACTGCCGAATTCTCTACCTCCCCTCCCTGAGCAGCACAGGGTGATGGGGAATGGGGTTTGGGGTCAGTTCATCACTTGTTGTCTCTGCCGCTCCTTCCTCTGCAGGGGGAGGACTCCTCACTCGTCCCCTGCTCTGGTGTGGGGCCCCTCCCATGGGAGACAGTCCTCCATGAACTTCTCCAATGTGGGTCCTTCCCAGGGGCTGCAGTTCTTCACGAACTGCTCCAGTGTGGGTCCCTTCCCCGGGCTGCAGTCCTTCAGGCACAGCCTGCTCCAGTGTGGGTCCCCCGCGGGGT
>JAVJGG010000008.1:32435996-32451751 GCA_035590195.1 Aviceda cuculoides
CACCGCCGCCGAGTGACGGTGGAGGTGAGGGACCACCGCCATCGCTGAGGTGACCGGAGGCTCTACCGCCGGCGTCCAGGCAAAGTCGCTGGTCCGGCGTGGGGTCATCGCTTTAGGCAGCCACAGCTGGTCCTGGAGGGGAAGGAGCTTGGGGTAGGGGTCTCCAGCCTGGCGTCCATCTCCTCCTGCACCGCCGTGTGGGTCGGGGCAGGGACGTGGGGCTGAGGGGCCGCTGAAACTGGCGGGACTTTGAGTGACTTTTCTTCGCCGTGGGTAGGAAAAAAGATGGGGTTTGAGATCGCCTTCCTCACAAGGCTCGCCGGGGGGGCTGTGGAGATCTTTGACCTTGCCTAAAGATTGCGGTGGCATTGGCTAAAACAGTAGTTTTGGTTCCCGTTTCTCCCCTCCAAACGTTTCTTGGTAATTGTTTAAAAACACCCTGTGTCACTGGTAAGATCTTGGAGTTAAAGCCCGTTGTAAAGGTGCCAAAGAGGAGAACGTTTTCAGGCCGTTTAGCTGGGCTGTGCGGGGTCTGGGGCTGCCCAGAGGCAGCTTTGTCTCTTCTGAAAGAGCCCAAACTTAACTCAGCCCTGCAGCCGGAGCTTCAAAACTCCATCCTGAAGGGGCCTGCCCGTAAAGGAAGAGCTCATTTTTCTTGCGGAGTCCATATATAATTATTTTAAGGAGAGGGTTTTCTTTGCAACTGGGGCGCGTGGTGTGTAACCTATGTCCCTAGCTTGAAAGACAAATGTTGACCGGTGTGCAAATATGTTTGGGTTCTCAAGGGGTTTTTTTCGTGGACTGTTTCTCTTGGATGCCTGTTACCCTGTTGAGTGTCTGCTTTTATGTCTCTGCTAGCTTTCCAGAAAACTGACAGTATTTCTTTCATCTTGTTTTTGTCCTCACTGTGAGTTAGTTTTCAGCTAGTTGTCAAATATGTGCAAATTTAAGATCATTTAAGTTCATCTAAGCTGTGCTCTCCAGGTGAACTCTCGTGCCTCGTACCAAGAGGAACTGAGCTACTTAAAACAAGTACACTGTAAAAGGGACCTTAAGCAGAGTTTTACGTTGCTACATTGCCACGATTTTATTTTCTTTACATTTTTTTACTTATTTGTTGTGAAGCTGAATAAAGCTTGAGTGTGTTTTGGCTCACTGTTGCTCGTTAGGCTTACTCAGACAATTCTTTTTACCTGTAAGGAAGTATTCCTGAAATTCATTTGCTCTGGTATATGCCTGTCTCACAATCCCTGCCTTTCCCCCCACCTTAGAAAAAATAAGTAGCTTCTGCTGTTTTAGCAGGTATGAATTGTTGAGAATAGGTTGGTGCTCCAAGTTGGCATTTCTCTGTAGAGAAAGGGGTTGGTGAGAGATCTTTGTTTCACCAGCAATTGAGATGTCAGGTTCAAGAAACAAGTGGTGAGTCAGAAACCAGGGGTTTCCCACTAAGAAACTGCTGGTTCGTGAGCACCACCCTCTCCCTTCCCATCCCAGAGCAACCCCCTGCTGTAGGTCAGTTATGTCCTGCGTACTGATGAAACCGGGTAAAGAAAACTGCTGTCGGATGTGCTGATGATGTCTGAAGCTCTGCTGGTGACACAGGATAGCTCTACTGACATTAAAATACTGTAGTAAGTCTGGAGGTTCCCAGGTTATTTTCTGTTTGAAGGCACTAACCAGGTAATTTGCCTGCTTGTGGGGCTGGTTTGCGGTCTCTTTGAGATGCTATAAGCTATGATCGTGCGTTTTATTTCTTTAGGCATGAAGATGTTGATTGATGGCTTTTTCTTTCATTTTCCACATGCATTAGCATCTTTATTGAGATTAAAAGGTTTAGATTCTAAACTTACTTGGAAGGAATAGCAGGTTGGGAGTCAAACTTGGAGGTTTCAGGGTACCTGGGGTGGAAGCGTAGTTTATCAGACTCTCAGTACCTGTGGCTGATGACTGGGCTTGTGCAGATCCTTATGGTACCTTTTCCTGTTTGGACCTGGCTTCCAGTGCTAGCGTTGACGTGGTTGTTTAGTGGCCTTGGAATGTGGAGGACTTCTAGAGATTCCTGGAAACCGTAAAGGACAGTTATGGAGGTGTTATCTGTCTTTCGTTAGTCAAATGAGTGAGTTTTGGCCTCGTTTACCAGCCTGTGATGTGTACTGCTTGTATGAGAGAAATGTTCTGAAACTTTTGCAGAGAGCTTCAGCTGGAACGACTTGCCATCTCCAGCACTTGGTTCAGGCTGGAGGAGGACTGTTGTCCGGGGACAAAGAGGAGGGAGTTCTCCCTCGGTTTGCTGGCTAATGGCTGAACATGTAACTGTTGAAGTTGCTAGTAGTCTTAACATACGCAACAGCCACGTACCGCTTCGAAGGTTTTCTTTAGTGCGTGATGTGGCTCTGTACCTGTAAACCCTTCAAAGTGGGAGCTCAGTCTATTTTGTATGGCAGCAGTGGTTTTATCTGGTTTTAAAAGACACGGAAGTGGTTTCAGCTATAGCTTGCAGACATAGTCATGCATTATATAGCCCTGAATCATTGTATTTGTAACACTTACATGCACACATTTTAAGCAATAAAATGAAAACTAAGTAATAATAGAGAGTGTGGTTATTCCTCATAAAGAATGGCACAGAGGGGGAAAGAAGGAATCGGGGAGGGTGTTTACATATTTAACTAGATTATCTAAACTTTGCATAACCTGCAAGGTTGAAGTTTCTTTTCAGTGTGCATCACCTGTATGCTCTACATATTTTCTTTTCTGAATCCTAGTCAGTCGAACAATGTACATTGTGTCCTAATCTTGGTTCTTTTGTCTGATTCCTTACTAGGACAAAATAGACTGAGCCTGTATCTCTTTACAGTACAGCTGGTGTGCATTGGAAGGGATAAGATGTAATTTTATTTTGTGTTTTTCTTCTAAGGAAAAGGGATGCACCTGTCTAGGCAGGTGAGAGTTCAAGGAGTGGCAGCATTTGTTATCCAAGAATGTATAAATCTGATGCAGCAGGGCTATAAGAAAGAAATTATTAGCTTTCATCCATGCTCTTTCACCTGCCAGCAAACTGCTGGAATTAATAGATGCGTATATCCAAGCATGTAGAGTCTTGAGTGATCCATAGCATTGAATGCCCTAGGTGCTATGCATGAAGCTAAAGTGGGATTTTCCTAATGTGCACAGCTGGCCCTAAGTTGTCATTAGCTTCCTGTGTGTTAAAAGCATGTGCTACCATTTCAAAATTGCTGAGCATCCTTGTCTTTTGTTGTCTTCAGAGGGAGATGTGGGTGTTGGGCATGTCTGAAAAGTAGGTCACTGGTATGTCAAGTTCAGACATATCTAACTCCATGCTTCAGAGAAGATTTCATGTCATTAATCTTACCTGAGCATGGGGATATGGTGGGAGAAGTGCGCTGACTCACCCAGCTTTCAGCCCAAGCAAAGCAGTTCTGCTTGGTGTTGGCATGCTTTTGTGTTTCTCAAGAGCCTGCCAGTGATGTGAGTGCTAATTCAGCTGGGTGTCCGATGTGCTGGTCGGGTGTCATGGTGCAAGACTGGCAGGAGGGGGCTAGGTGTCATCATGGTAAACCTACACTTTGCCGCTAGCCGTCTTTTTTTCCACTAGCTGTATCGTAGGTGAGAAAATCTTAGACTTGTGCTTCTGTAGGCAGCTTTCCTGATAATTACGAACTCTGGTCTGTGCCCTCTTTTGGATGGGAGTTCTGTGCTCACTTCCATGCTACAGACCTTGGAAATGTACGTGTTGCAGTCAAGAACTGTTTTCTTTAAAGTATTCATGGGAGCTAAAAGCTTTCATAGTTAACTGAAAATTGTCAAAATCCATTCTTTTTAAAAAACAAGCATTCTAGTCTCCTAGAAAGTGACAAAACCTAGGAGAAAAATATTTCTGCCATATGAATTTTATTATTTTTTTTTTTTTAAATAAGGGAACAGAGACCTCTGGCTTCTCCACTACCTTGTATCATCTTAAGCTCCTTTTCAACTGAGATGTCTCAGCTTCTTTGTATGGATCACTGTATAAACAGTGAGCCCAGACTGTTTGTCATGTATGTTCATATTATTGTCTTCATCTCACATACAGAAAACTGTACAGAGCTTGTATTGCTAGGTTTGGTTTACAGTTTGAGGTTTTTAAATGCAGATGTGCACTTAAGCTGTTGTCCAGGGCTTGTCTCCTGGGTATGCTAACTAGCAGGTTTTTTAGGAGCTACAAAAATGAATGGCCATCTTGTGTAGATGAAATCTCAACTTTGCTAAACTAATGGTGAACTAGGAATGGGAATGTGCATATAACAAGAAGTGTGGGGATTTTCTTTGGCGTTCTGCTGACATGCCTGCTAGCATGGAGGAGCGTGATCTTTCCACCCTTAAATACATCAAACCCAACCTTTTGCTCCTTGTGGTTTTCTTGTCCAGATCCAGGGCATAAAGCGTATAGTGTTATAGTTCACGCCTGTGAAATACCTCTGATGGAAAGGTTGGACTCTTCCGTTGGTGCTGCATCCAGGCAGAACATGAGGAAACTGCAGACCCTCAGTAAACTCTCTGGGTTTCCTTTCTCCTGCAATGGAGTGGTAGAAAGCAATTGCTTTGCCCAGCAGTGCGGTTGCAATACAGGTCTGTAATTCTCATCTAAGCACAGGGTTATGTCGCTGATGACCACTCTGCTTCGTGCGTGTCTGTTGGTTTGCAGCAGAAGTGCAGGTGGTGTGAGAACTGCTTTTGATGCTGTCTCTGTATGTTTTATCTGCCTAAGCCTGTAGGTTTCACACCCAGGTTATTGCAGCATGACCAGTAGTTCGAGCAGTATTTCAAGCAGTGAAGAAGGTGTGGATGCCCTTGATGGGTGTAAAAAGACTTGTCCCTGCCTGGAGGTTCTTTAAATTTTGATAAAAACATCAGTCACTGATAAAATTGTTGAGAGGAAATGAAGGAACTCTACATGAACAGTGCAAAGGTTTGCAAGAGACCTGTTGCTGTAGATGCAGCTTGTTTGCTCTGAATTTTTTTAAACTAATTGGATGTGTCGCAACTTGATGACTATGTTTGGAATAAAGCTCAGGGTGGAGGTTCATGCTGGCAGTTTGAGTGAAAGAAGTGGATGCTGGCAAGAGGTTTAAGAGAAGGCAGGAGGTCCAAAAGCTCTTGGAGTCAGAAATTGTTGCAGATGTTAAAAAGTAACTGTTCCTGATTTGACTAACATGTATCCTGCTGAGATGCCAAAATCCTGGGATTAGCACATAAAATGTTTTGCTGAGTACTTTCTGGGGATGATAGACACTTAGTGACTTCCGGGAGACCTTGCAATGTATTTTTTTTAACCCTCTGTGGCACTTTGTAGCACCAGGAGACGAACTTGCTGAAGTTTGCCAGAGCTTGTATATCCCTTGCCTTGTGGTACTTGCTCTTCCCCGAGTACTTAGTGTCAGTTAAAGATTTAAAGCACAAGCATTTAGTCTTGTCTTTCTGATTTGAGCTATCCTGCAACTGCTAGCTCATGTAGGTCAGTGCACAAATTGGTGCAACTCCTGCAGTTGTATTAAGTTCATGTCTTAACTGTAAGGTGGCAGCTGCAAAAATGTGGTATGATGTGGCTTAGAACACAACTTGCACAGACCCAGTTTCAGCAGCGCAATTAGACATCAAAATAGTGTGGAACACAGGGTGCTTGAGCATTTAGAGTCAGAGATACAGTGGTTTTTACTCACCTCTCTGTTTTAGAGAGTGTTCTTGATATAAAAGGTGTAGATGCCTGTATCTTGTTTTGCAAGCTTTATTTGGAATAAGAAGAGCTATTTAATACATCTTCCACTTGCCTTGTGGTAGCCTCTTTTTCTGCCAGTTGCTGAACAATGTTCTTGAGTTGCAGCAAGTTTCGGGATGGTACATCTACCTCCCATATTAACCAGTTCTCCTTTTTCTTCTTGTCTTCCCAACCCCATCTCAATTTCACTAGCATCTGCTTACGCAGAGACTGGATCTCTCATCAGCATGCCTTGTATCTGTCAGGCTTGGTGACCTTCCCCTGCAGTCTCTCCAGTCCTGCAGCTGAACAGTGCTCCTCGCTGAGAGGGGACTGTACAATGCCACCTCTGTGTGTGCCCTGCAGCCCCTGGAAGAAAAACAAATGCTGGCTATGGAGTACGTGCTGTTACAGACCTGGCATATAACTAAAAGTGTGCTGTTGCAGGAAACTGGTTGGGTTTTCTCCTAAAGCTAAAGGTGGCTAGAGGAGGCAGTGATGCTACAGCATTAAACAGCTGCAATACCTTAAAATAAAGGAATTGCAACAGTTTTGAAGCTTCCAGGCTAATTCAGTAATGCTGGCCTTTCACTGAGGGTCACTTAGCAGACTGAAGGTCTCAAATAGCATGTGAAGTTGTAGCACAACAGAAGTATGTCAGTAGCTTGTTTGACCTACCTTACAGGATTTTGGTTACTGAGGTAGAGTCTTTTTTAATTTCCCTCTCTCCAGCTGCACTGGTTCCTGCATGGTATCTGCTGACACTGATCTGCGCCCAGGTTTCCCAGCAACATCTTTGAGCTATGTGATAATACATGCAAGAGAACTGCTTGAAAGTGGCACAAATTTTGTAAAATGTTGTTTGTAACAGTCTTAAGAGAAGTTAGAATATACTTGGTGGCTTGGAGGATGAATGGGAAGGAGAGAATGGGAGGGCATAATGCAGGTGTGCTCATGCTCCTGTGCTCAGGAGCTCTCAAAGCTCTGTAAATGATGCCCCATGCCCTCAGGAGAGCAACCGGCTTTTGCACAAGTATCTTCTGTGCACCACTGTGTTCTGTGCCCTGTAACCTCTCTGATGGTGGAAGGCCATTTGCATAAAAACACCCCAGAAGCTGTGTTTAATTGCCTTGCCCATGGTGCTTCTGTCACACACCTGTCGAACACAAACGGTTCTCTATAAACCTCTGCCAGTATCTGTGTGTATTTGCCCAGGGATTTGGTGAGAATTGCAGTAGTCTCTAGCGTAGTCTGTGGCAAAGACAGGAGCGAGAAAAACCACAGCTGTTTCCCTTCTGCATATGGTGCGAGGGAGGGATGGGTGCAGCCGTGATGCTGCAGGATGTGGCCGGCTGGGATGGGGCACTGTGGGAGGGGACGGGAGCGGCGGCCGTGGGGTGCTGAGAGTAGCCACACGCAGCGGGACGCATCCTGGTCAGCAGAGCCTTTGTCCTGCGTGGGTCGTTTTAGGAAAGAGAAAATAAAACTTCCCTCTTTATGCTTTTGTGAGGCGAAGTATGAAATGCAGTAAATGGGGAAAACTATAAAACAAACATCCGTGCAGCAGTGGCAAGTACCCCAGCAAGCAGGTTGGGTGAATGGCTAGAGCAAGCCTGGAGAAGGAAAAGGGCAATTTCGTGAAAGGAGAAGCAGGAGAGGGCAAGTTCACCAGGCAGCCCTCCAGGGAGGGAGCTTTACATAATCACGAAACCATATGCATCTCTCGGGGTTCTTCATATGTCACAGTCTGTGTGCCTGATGGCTTGAAACTGTGCATAAATAACAGTCAAAATAGATATTTGGCTATCAGAAAGCAGGTAGTAAATTTTGCAAATTAGACTGTGCTGAAATTTTAGATGGTCAAAATACAGCTTTCATCCTCATAAGAGGGAGAATGGTTGTGGAGGCTGGGTTAAAAAAAGTGGTGTTTTAATTTTTCTCTTAGACTGCAGGAAATAGCGTTGTGTAACTAACCTTGGCCAGACTTTGAACATATGGGCTTTGCTTGTCATACCATGTGTATTCACCACTCAAATTAAGTTTTTTCAGGGATCTCTTAAGGTTTTGAGCATTGAACCAAAGGCGATGCCAAAGCACAGCGCTGGGTAGAAGAGCACTGCTGTTCTGCTGCCAAGTTTACCAAGAAGTTTGATCTAATGTTATCTTTTATTCTCCGAATCCTGTACTATTCCCTCTTACTGTGAGGTAAAAGATCGATGTTCTTAGCAGGTTTTTTGAAATAACGGTAGTGATTGATCAGCCCCAGAAGGCAATGCTTGTGACCTTTACAAGTCTGTAATCACGGTTTCCTTAGGAGTTGAGTCCCACAGAGAGAAATCTGAGAAAAGGCTGTCCTAATGTGAATTGGCCTGTTTTGTCACCAGGTAGAATTATCTGGATTTGAATTATTTGGATTCAGGTGACAGAGCAAATACAGTGCCCTGTCTTGAAGGGATATGGAAAGAAGATCCTTGCCTGTGTTTAGAACGTGACAGATAATGAGGTTTTGCACCTCTAGCAGTGAGTGCAAATTTGATAAATTTATCTTTGGCTTTGAATTTATTTATAATAGGAAGTAAAGGGTTAATTGTATTCTTAAGCAAGTGGTGCATCTGTCTTGTTGAGTACTTTAGGGTCTTAGTAAACAGCTTTTTTTTTTAAAAAAAAACCACTCTAGTAAGGTTTAATCATGAGTTGGTGCTAAAGCTTTTACTTTAGCTTAAAAGGTAATAAGGTGTAGTGAAAACATAATTACATTTAAGCAAGCTAATGCATGCTAGAGGATGGGAGATGAGAGAGGGTTTTGGTGTTGGTTCAGAGCAGTGGTACGTATCCTTCTGGAACAATAGTTTTAAGATTTAGATGTATAGCTACCAACAGTCTCTGACTTCCACACTATTTAGCTTATCTGTGGGTTGGAATAAAAAACATGTAGGCAGTGACTGAAAGAGGAAATCCAGTAGGCTTATTGTGGTGCAAGATCAGATGAAGCAGGAGAGCACTGAAAATTACTCTGTTCTGATGCTTTCCTTCTTGTAGCTGTTTAGCCTCTCTGAAGCAGTACAGCAAAGCTTATCTTATAGATGTCTCCTCTGATTTGGATGCTTCTCTGAGAACATCTACACTGAGGTTTCTTCCCCTGCAGATGTCAGCTGACACTGCAAGGTCAAGTGTTGAACTCAATATTCTGTAAGGTATTTGCCTATATGCATTTTTCTAGGCCAGTTTATTACACAAAGATCCAGAAGGGATTGCCTTTTCATTTAATAGAATTTTCCCTTATCTAAGAAAACCATGTAATCCCTTTTAAAAGGCAGGTCCTTATTAAGTATTTCCCCCCCTTATGTATGTTGGAAACTTTAGGAACCTGTGCTGTGAAGCTGGAAATGATGGCTTACATTTTGTTTGTAATTATTTTGCATTTGTTTTGCTTATGTGCTGAATTTTCCTTACTTTACATGTTTTCATCTTGATCCTTAGGGTTATTAAGCTGTGTCTTCTCATTCCCCTACTCCATCCCTGTTTTCCCGTTTGATACAGAGAAATTCTGTCCCCCATCTCGGCTCTGTGTTTTGCTAGAGCAAATGTGGGCTATGGGGTCATCCAACGAGTGGTTCAACCTGACATTGCGAAGGCCTCGTGTTTTGCAGCACTGTGTGCGTGGGACAGAACAAAAGGAATTTCTGAGGAGATGCTTTCTGCTTTGACAGTAAGGACATACATAGCCTGTGGTCCAGCCTAGCTTCTACTGCATGCAGCGTTAACTCAAGACAGCTGCAGCGTTCTGGTGGCAAGGGAGATCCTCTACCTGGTGTCTTGGCTCACTTACAAATCATGCCTTTGCTTCACTGGCCGTTTCAGCAGCTCCGCCAGCAATAAGCTGTTCTCAAAGGCTGATTGTGCTTCTGCAATTACTGGAAGTCCAGCAGGAAAGCTCGTGCCTGTGCTGTCCTGTTGGTCCCATTGCTTCAAACTCCCGTGGCACAGGCGTCCTTGGGCAGGCAGCAGCCTCAGTGTAGCCTGCTTTCTGCCGGCCGGGAGCTTGAGGGGGGGTGAAAGGGCCTTTGCTGAAGAGCCCTGCGTTTGGCTTCTAGAGGTGAATGATCTCTCTGCTTTTCATATGCCATGGTAATGGTTTACTTTAGCACAGGCAGAAGCAGGTACTGACAAAACTAGAGATCGAGGTACTACCGCACTGCCCTGCTGACATGGGAGAGAGAGGACTAAAGCTGGCTCAACATTAATTGTGCTAAGGGAGGAGGGTGAGAAGATAATGTATCTGTCAAGTCAAAATTGACACCTTTGGTTTTACTGTACCTTAGGCCTGGACTAAAGTTACATAATGACTGGAACTAAGAAGTTGATGCTTTTTGCTGCAGTGAAATGATGCATTTTATTCTGTTCCACTGAGCCCTACTTTATGTCCTGTTCAGTCAGAATAACTATAATTAAGCTCCAGAAGTGTGTGCCAGGTCTACCAGAGCCTTGCCTGGGCCACTCTGTGTGCTCCCTTAGCAGCTGAGGCTTTTAGTGCTGTCTGAAGAGCAAAAGCCTGTCTGAAATTACCTCGTGTTTTCTAGGTTATGTTGCATCTGAAGTCAGGAGTAATAGGAGGTTTTGAGACTGCATTAGCTGCCATTGCTGGTTAAGAGTGGACGTATGCTGGGTTTCTTCAGGCAGGAGAAAGCAGGGGAAGCAGCTAGCTTAAGAGTATCACCTGCAGTGGGTCGTAGACCACTGTACTTGGCACGGTGCGTTATGTATCAGGGGTTGGTTACACAATGTATAGGCGCTAATCCATTTCCAAAGAAGAAGGCAGTCTCTTCCCTTCAGGAAATGAATCAGACTTCATAAACAAATCTCTTCTTGCTAACTTCTGCAACTGCCAGTAAATGAGTGGGAATAGATGAATCCATCACCATGCTTTCAAAATATCAGCTGGTAAATGATCCTGCCAAACTTCCAGCGGGGACATCAACTCAGACCCATATAAACACGTACTGAACTTTCAGGTTCACGTTGTGATTCCTGTTGATGCCAGGTTTATTTGTAGCCAGGAAGCAAAAGGACATAACATTTTGGAGAGCCTGCTGCGGTGCTTGGGAGTCCCGCGGCAGCCTGAGCTGTGAAGCACAGGCAGATGAGGGGCCTTGCTGAGTGGGACGGGCTGTTGCAGAGACATGCTCTCAGACCTGCTGCAGGCAAGGTTTCTGCGGGCCGCGCATTTGGGACCTCTGTTTGGCAACTCATCTTCCCCTTTTTACGCTCTTTATGGTTGCTAGTATGGTTGGGGAGCGCATGACCAGCGGGAAGGTAGGAAATCCCACAGTAGCTTGTATCACTAATTCAGTTCCGAAGTGTTAGTTTCGGAGCCAAAGATTAAAAGTAAAGCTAGGGGGTTTTTGTTAAACAAGAAATGCTGTAAATGCTGGTGGTCATGGTCCTTAGGTTTCCAGCAGTTAACTTTTCCTCCAGTACTGTGGCTAACCCGTATTAGATACCTGAGAAAGCAGTAGGGAAAGGGAGTCATGAATGTACTGATTGTTTAAAAAAAAAAAAAAAATTACATGCTGTAGTGCCTGAAAATGCATGAATTTTATCTGGATTCTGAAAGCTCCTCTGTGATTTAGGATGCTTTTACTCCTTGTTTCCCTCCTCCCCAGTAGGTTCTTTGGTAGATGAGATAAGCTTGGTGAGGGTTTCCTTAATCAGTTTTCATTAACAGGAAGCCAGGCCAAGAAGTCTCCATCCCCAGCTAGTTTCATCCCCAGCAATCCTGGGGATCCAGCATTTTGGTCACAGCTTATATTCATCCATCTAAAAACCTGATGACTTAAAAACTTGAGGAATCGGGAATGAACATCATTGCCTGCTTTTTATGAGGTGTTAACACATCTGAATGAATGGCCCAAGGAATGCAAATGTTGAGGTCACCAGCAGGAAGCTTGGGTAAATCTAACAAATGGCTTGGTCTGCCTCGGTCAGTGTCTCCTGTGGTCTTTCCTTTGCTCTAAAACTAAGCTTGTGTTCACGTGCACTTTTTGACATGAACAGACACTTTTACATGGTTTAAGGAGCCAGATTCTTTTAGAAACAAGTGTCATTGTTATTCAGCTCTTAATCACAAAACCTGGACTGCTAACTATGTAGGCAAGTGTTTTGTATACAAAGTGATACGGGAGAAGTAGGTAAATAACAGTTTTGACAAAAATTCTGGATGTGCGAAAAAGCAAATGACATGGGCAATTGCCTAGTGATCTGTGTTCAAGTGTTTTGCATGTGGATTGAAAAGTGCAGACGGTGGTTTCACCGCACCAGCGGTGCGTGTGCGTGCATTGGCACCCCAAACTCAGTGGTATTTTTCCAGAAATAAATGATACTGCCTGTGTTTGCAGGCAGGCTCCTAATTTGCAAGCCAGCCATTGTGATGCTCTGAAGCATTACTCTGGCAATGGTTGTCTTTTTGCTTTGAGTTTGATTTCCCTTTATTGCTGAGTATGATGACTCTAAGCCAGAAATTGCTGTTTATTCAGTTGCTGGCCAATGCCTTTACACTGACCTCAGGCTACTAAAAATGAAGGAGGGAAAGTGGGAAAATATGGACCACCTTGAGATATTATTGCGGCATACAATGTAACAAGAAAGGAGAGCTCTTGTGAGCAGAGACAGCAAACCCCTTGTTGTTCCAACTTCCCAATTCTTCTAAACAAGCCCAGTATCGCACAGGGTGGTGTATGTAGGGCAGACTTGAGTGGGATCAATATTGTTTCCTCTTTTCAATGACTGCATGAACCAGCTGGGAGAAACGGGCAGCTAAACCCTGGGGCTGGTTGCTATAATGACTGTATTTCTAATAAATTAAATAGCATGAAGGTATGTTTCCAAGCACAGGGATCTGGCTGACTGTACCGTCTGGTTGTTGGTACCAGGCACTGTTCTTGCCATGAGCCAATTTGCACAGCGTCAAGCTGTCCCCAGACAGGGTTTGGGAGTCAGCTTGGAGCAGGGACCGTTCCCAGTACACAGCTTGGATGCAGCTGCTGGTTTCTGTGCCAGGTGGCCTCACTGCCAGAGACTGGTCCCAGGCCTGTGTCATTTATTAATCTAGGTGTGTTTCACATCTCTGGGGCACCCAGGTCGTGTGGCTGTCTGCTGGTGGGGTGTCAGATTGCCTATGGGAAGTTGGTTCTGTGACTTAAAAAAACAAATCAACAAATTAAGCTGCTGGTTTAAACAAGACACAGCCCTTAAAATGGGTCTGCCTGTAAACATTTCTGCTGGTTTAAGATCTGTAACAATAAGTTTAAAAAGCCTGAATTTGAGACCAAAAATAGTTTGAGATTGAGACTAACTTCAACCAGATGTCCGGGGGAGGATGGGTCTCCCAGGGCCGCAGCGCTGAGCCGAAGTGCACGCACTGCCAAATTCCTGTGTGTGACATCGGCCAGCGACCCGCGGGGCCGCAGCCAGGGCTGGAACCCAGCTGGAGCGCTGAGGTGGCACTCGTGGCCTCTGTGGCCAAGTCCTCCGGTCAGACCAGTGCCTTCGCTTGCTGTACCACTGGAGGCCCAAGCATTGGACCTTTAACCTGCGTGAGTACATCTCCTCATGTTCCCCAACAGCCATCAAGATAATTTGTCTCCATGAGCGTTTGCTTCTGACGCCCAGGGAAGTATCTTTGACTTGTTCATCATGTCGTGTAGGTCTGGGAGATGGGACATGAATGCTTCTTTACATGCTAGCTTGTTCCCTGCTTACACCGCCCTCGGGTGGCATCCTTCCAGTGGGCTTGGTGTCATTGCAGCTGCACTGGAGCTGTTCCACGGGCTGCTAGTAGAAGAGCCTGGCTGCTTCAAGAGCCCAGTTCTGATACGTATGACAGTCACCCCACTGTTGCAGGCCAGGTGAAAGCTTTGGTCCTATATTTTTGAAGTCATAGAACAGTGCTAAGCTGTAGTAATAACCAGTGTTGAAATACAAGCCACTAATCGTCTACCCCTTTGAAACGCATGTACAGTTCAGTATTCTTCATCGGTGTAATCCAAATATAGAGCAAAGTTTGGAGAAGATCAAGGAAGTCCGGAGACCCTCTGCAGGGAGGCTTTACCTAAGCTTTTCATCTTTGAAAAGACTTTCGGTCATAAAAATGACATTTCTGCTCCTTTCAATCTCTAAAATACTTGAAATAAGTTGGGCATACAGTCGCCACAGACCTTACTCCAAGCATTGTTTTCCACCCATACATCCGTCTTTTCATGTAACCAAGGCTTCGGTAAGATCTTTGCTGTTGCTGCCAAATGACTATGGAAAACTCTAATAGGATACGTAGGTTGTGTTAGAGCTTAAAGGTGGGCAGAAGATAAGAGACTTCCATTTCCTAGTAAAACTGGTGAAGCCACAAAGGAACCAAGAAGAGGAAGTGTGCTACTTCAATAGCTTGTGAGCTTCTCTACCAGAGAAAAGCATAGGAAACTTCAGGTACAATAATTAAATTAATCTTCAAAGCACGTTTGCAATAGAAAGCACTGTACAGCTAGAGATGCTTGTTCTGTAACTATTGCGTAGGTCCTTCTGCCTTGTCCAGTTTACCTGCCGCTGATAACATAACAGAAGTTATATATATTATTGGGGCAAAGACCTGTGAGAGAAAGCCTTTCCTTCATAGTCTTACGTAGCTTATTTTTGTACAGGCTGTTTTCATTTGGGTATCTAGTTGAGGATTCACATGATACTGATTTCAGTCCTTTTTTTCCCCCCCTTTACTCACTGATGTGGAGACAGTGATATCTCTCCTCTTAGAAGAAGTAATTTGCTTTTGCTTCAATATATAAACAAACACAGAAATTATCACGGTTGATTTCATCCTGCTCCAGTGTCATTTGAGAGTTTTGCTGCTGACCTCATTGTGAGCAGAATCAGATGAGTGCTTCAGAAGTGCAGCTGTTTTTTGCATTACTGGAGGAGTGCATCTACAGCCGCTGTGGTACGCAGAAGTATGAAAGGCGGATCCCTTAGCTGTTACTGCCACAGTAATTGGGATGGGGCATTGGTGGAGTCGGAAAATATGTGTTGGATGTAGCATTGTTGTTCTGACGCTCTTTGGCATGGTGCTGCCCTGTGGCAGTTGCGTTCTCCTCCTGCTCCTAAGCTTGGCCCAAGGTGCTAAGCTGGGTCTTGTGTCTTGGAGCCAGGCTTTCCAGTGGTGAGGAGTGTTGGGCTTTCCTCATCTTTCACGTGCTCCCTCCTGGATTGTGAGGGAATTTATATGTTCTAGTTCGGGTTTCTTGCGTGGAATGTCTTGTTGTGGGAGCCTTTTGTGTTTACTCTTTTTCTAGGAAAAGTTTCTTGTTTAGTTTTTAATATCACTTCTATATATATATAGAAGTTATATATATATATATAACTATTCTCAGGATGGTTGGTCTGAAATTGTCCTCTGGTACAGGTCCTCTGATACTGAGGAAATTGTGTCATATTATTTTAGCCCAGCCCTAAGATGTTACAAGATTATGATTGCCTTTTTAAGGTCCAAGATCAGAGGATCAAGAAAGCAACAAAATCTCCTTAGACTTGTATGTACCTTGAATACCCAGGACATAAGGGTTTTGCAACAGTCTTTATAATATTTTTCTAGAAAATCTGCTGCTTTTGCTGTACCACAAGATTGCACTTTCTTACTCTGGACCCAAATAGAAATTCTGCTTGGCCTCCATTGCATAAAATCTTGTGGATACAGCAATTTTAACCAGATACTGAGAGAGGAGCAGATCTGGAGTCAAATAAACTCAAATTATGAATAGGTATCAATTATGCAGAAGTGACACAAAAATAAACAGAACAAGATATCTAAGTTGTCTCCCCTTCCTCCTACTTAACTAAATTGTTATTGTTTCCTGAAATCACAGATCAGAGTGATGCTGGTGTTGCCATTTGGCAATATGTTATGGTTATGTATTATCTGAAAAAAAATAGGCAATTGGGGGGGGGGGGGGGCTCCATT
>JAVJGG010000008.1:32452539-32498804 GCA_035590195.1 Aviceda cuculoides
GAGGGTGGTATCAATCCCCGCATACTCAAGAGATCTTACAGCCTGCCTTCTGCTCCTAGTTGAGTCCTTTTACAGCTAAGCTGTTACGGAGTAAAAATAGGTGTCATGAGGCAGGAGTTTGAGATCCAGGTGCTTAAGCAGTCCAAGAGAGGATTGCAGGAGTGTGTCTGGGTCTGAGGAGGATGTGGGGTTTCGTGTTGGTTGGCTTGAACTGCCATGTTTAATGAGTCCCATTTTTCAGTACCTACCTCCTTAGTGGGAGCAGTACTCCCAGTCCTGTGCACTTACCCTAGATCTGCTGGTGTTGGTTATCACTGTCCTTAAGTTCTCTTGTGGAGCTGGGTCATGGCACTGCTTTCTCTACCTGTCCAGGACTGATTTAGAAGCATCTCGAACACATAGTGTTTATATTTGATTAATACTCATGTTCTGTAAGTATTTCCTAAACAGAACCAAATTTGATTCCGTGTGTTTGTTTATTCAAAAGCTAAGCTGCTTTGAACAGAAAAATGTTTTATTCTTGAGACCCAGTAGTAACTTGGGGGAAGAAATGAGAGTAAGAACTTGCTAAGAGCCAGTGCTGAGACTTGAAACTTTGCACAAGCACTGCAGAGGAAGCCAGCTGAAGTGGAGCTTTTTCTCTCCCTGAAAAAATGTACAGTGAAAATGTTTTCTTTCAAGTACAAATTTTGCAGTATGCAGTTGGGCAAAGATTGCTTGAAATTGAATTCAGATAGTCTGCATTGGTCATGACTTCCTTTTTCAAACTATTGTTTATTTTCCTCTATGCTTATTTTGCAGTGATAGGTAATGTACGTTTGTTTGTCTTAAATGCAAAAAAAAAAAAAAAAAAAAATCCTGTCCGTTAAGAGAAAACTGATACAGCCTAATGAATTTAGTGTCCCAAGTAGCAGAGTAAGAACTTCATATCTGTGAGGTACCAAGTAATTCCAAGTGCACTATCTATCTGGAGAAGCTGTAATGTGGGAAATACTTTCTGTGTTACATATTTGGAGGTTACATGCAGAGAAATGCTCAGTTGTTGAGTGCAGCTGGAAGGATTTTCATTACCACGTCTGTCACCAGGAGGCTGCTTCATAAATGCAAAGTGTGGAGCTGGACTTCTCCCTTCCTTCTGGTGACCTCATGCACAAAGCCACCTTGATACCACAGTAACTGGGGTGCAGGGAGAGTCCTGGGGTTTGAAGGGTTTGTCTTCAGTCTATTGCCTCCATTTGGATATATCTATTATGACCAAAACACTATGCTGGTTTTGGTTTTCTTGTCCGAGGGCTACTGAACTAGATGCTCGCTGCCATCCTTACTGCAGGCTTTGTATTGTTTGTACTTTATAACCTGTTCTCTACTGCTTATTCTTCCCATTCGTGTTTTATCTCTAACACAACTCCTCTCAACTCACTGTCTCCTTTCCTCACCTTCCTGTTTATTAATTCTTTCAGTGTACCCCTCTTATCAATTTGGAATTCAAAAAAGGTAGGCTGTCTCCTTCCTTCATGAACTCAGAGCAGCTGCACATCCTTGCTGATGCTCAATGCTGTTAAATACCAATATCCAGCAATCATCTGATATGAAAGCGAAATGGGGCAGCTTGGATCGGGAAGAACACTAGTACCAGAAATCTGGTAAAAAACACCTTGTGCGTTGGTGCTGTGAAAGGCATTTGGTGTGTTTAGCTGCTTTTATCTGCCAGATGTTGCCTTCTGAAAACCTGAAGTACCCACTGTATCTTTCTGTGTTCCAGCAGCTCTTTTCCCGGCAGCAGTCTATAGTAATTCCCAGTTTATTATTGGATATTTTTAGCCTGTTTAAATATTATTAAAATGCATTCAATTCTTCTGAGTAATTGAGAGAGAGTGAATGTGTGGTGCCTCTCAGGCAATGGGGAGTGGGCTGGGATGCTATGAGCAGCAGAGAAATGGAAGTCAAATGGGAAGAGATTCTTTCCTTTGCACTGAGCTCAAGGGAATGGTGGTATTTGCCTTTGCCTCACCGCTTCAAAGCCACGATTGACTTGGTGAGGAAGGGGACAACAGCTGCTTGAGCAGGTATGTGGGCTGCCTCTGCGTTGCTTAGGGGGGCACAAATGCTGAAGGCTTGCTACTGCCAAGGAGGGGTGACCTTGGTGGTCTCATACCTGCTGGTTAATGGGTGTCTCTGAAAACAGGAGGACTGAAATGCCGAGGGAGTATCTGCACCTTTCACACACACACATCCACATCGGAAGCTTATGTTCTTGCCCATAGTGTGAGTATTTTTAAAAGGCCAAGTCTAGCAGGACTTGTAAATCACTGTCAGCTCTTGCTGAACCAGAGTGCTAGAGCCCAAACTTGGGGGGGGGGCGGGGGAGGAATAGTGTGGTCGATATGTGCATAAAAATGAAGGGTGCTAGAGGAGCAGACAGTGTGGGATGACTAGGAGAGCTGATAGGAGTATATAAAAATGTCTCTCAGCTTTTAAGTGCATAATCTGGAAGTAGGCTACTGGACTGTCTTCTTTGGTTCTTATGGCTTAAGTAGGGGTTACTGGTTGACCACTGGGAAAGCTAGGATGTAGATCTTTGCCATTCAGTGGCTTCTAATTAGCATGTAGCTGCTCTACCATGAGATTTTGTTTCCTTCTACAGAAATATTTTCCTTTCAAAAATTGATCAAACAAAACCATTAAATGCACTGGCCAAAAAAAAAAAAAAAAAAAAAAGTGGGAAAAGCAAAGACAAACCTTGATCTTTCAGACTTATGTGAGTGAAGCAAGTATCTTAAAGGTGCAGTGCCAGGGGGGGAAAAATGCATTTGTGAAATCAGCTGGTTGTTGCATTTCTAAGAGCCTTTGTTAGCTTGCATTTATCTCTACTGTGCAGCGCAGATGATGAAAATTCGTGTGCATTTCCAAAGCAACCCATTTGTTCACTGCAGTGTTCAAGGTCATAACTGTTCTGGGTCTTTCCTGTAAACTTGCTGTTCCTGTTTATTGGTATTACTTAGAGCAAGCTGTCCAGCTGATCTGTTTTAGGGGCCCGTCCATAGGACAGGTCTGTCTAATCTCTTCTCCCTCCTCCCCTCCAGCTGGAATAAAAATTGATTCTAAAAACTGTTACCTGTTACCTGCCCCTGGCCTTTGAGTAAATTACTAAAATACTGCCCTCCACATGTGCTGCCTCCCTCCAAATGCTCAGTAGTTGGGACAGCTCTGAATTAAGTCAACTGCTTAACCTGCTGCAGATTGTTAATGATTTACATTTCTTGATAAATCCTCACAAAGTGAGTATATCCCTCCAAAGCTCACTGTGTGTGTTTGGTAAGAAGACATGATTCACTTGTATTAGATGTGACATGTGGAAGAGACTTACTGGACTGTCAGGTCATTCCACCTGGATGTTTTCAGCATGTCTCAGATACCAGAACAGGAGAGTGGGAGGAGGAACTGCTTGACACAGCAGAACACACATGGATTTTGAAACCAAGAGTGGGTTTTAGTTTGTGGGAACCGTATCTCATGGCTTGAGGTATCTGGATGTATCGTCTCAGCCTTTTTGCATAGTAGCTTAACTGTCTGCAAGGAAAGCTGTTCTTCACCTCCCTGCCCTCTGTGTAAGAAGCAATCCTGTCTGACCTGTGAATAGCTGAGCCAGAATTACAAACTGATTTAATTTTTCAGGCAGTGCTGAGCCTGCAAGGCAGCAGGATCAAAAAAGGCCCTTCCCTTATTTACTGCCTTTACCCCATCTCAGCTCATTTTTTTTCCCTGCCAGATGCTGTGAGCTGATTTTATGCTTTAACAGCACAAGGATTTACTTGCCCAATGGGTGGTCTCTAGCTGTCTTCTACCTTGTATTACCATTTAAAATCTGGTGTCCTCTGCCAAGGTCAGTGATAGATCTAGTCTGCTTCAGTCTGCTGCCATCCTCTGCTTCCAATGGCCCCCGAGTAGCCCCCGGTCATTACTTCAGACGCATTTCTTCGTACTGTCGATGCCTATGCTAATAATCTTCTGCTGGAAGGTGACATCTCCGAATGAAGTGGTGTAGAACAGGCTGTGTTCATGTGCATGCAACTCCTCTGCAGGTAACTCAGGCCACTGTGAAAATGTTACTTTACACATCACTGAGCTTTGAGTTGTTGTCTTGGTTAACACCAGTTAACCATTCCTAAAGAGAAACTGTACAAATCATCCTCTTGTTACTAGCTTAGTCTCTCTACATCTTTACTCTCCAAATCTTTACTATTCTTTAAAGAGGATTGCCTGATTTATTAATAGTAATAACAGGCATGGCACCATCCTGACCACGATAGGATGGGTGGTACAGCGCTTACTGGCAGCATACGCTGTCTCTGATGGTGTAGCACAGTGGGTGGTGTGCTCTTCATACCTGCACATCTGCTGCGCTGCTGCTGTAGGCCAGCTCTGTGCTATGTGTTATAAAATACTTTGCATCTATTGTAATCTCCATACCTGTCAGCTGTCAGTGTTCTTTTATGAGTTCAAGTATCCTTACCTGTCTGAATTTGGGCAGGCTGGTGGGGGAGTTTACTGAAAGGAAGCTCCCTGGTAAGGAACGTTGTCTTTGTTAAGGATGGGGAAAGCTGATCAGCTTTTTCCAGTGATTGTGTACAGTTGCTCAGTAGTTAAATCAGCAGTGACGTTGAAAGTCCTTGCTTTGAAACTACTCTGTCTCGAATCCCTGATTCCTGTGAATATATAAATACTGACACCTTTGTTGTGATCACCATGTCCAATAATATGACCTAGTAAGAACTTACTACTTTTGAACTTCAGGATATTGCCTTTTGTAGTAGCTTGGAACAAGATTTAAATGTGAAGGGCTGCAAAACCGAGAAGCAGATTTAGAGCTCATTTTATCTCACAACCTCAAATCTGTTTCTTCCAAGATAATACTGATACTTCCTCTATGAATGGCAGCAGTAAAGATCTTGAGAGTGCAAGCTGAGGCAGCATCTGGACAGGAATTGCAAAGGACTCTTTTTGTAACCCTCTAGAGAAAAAATAAGTCGGTAAAGTAAGCTAGTAACAAGGTGCCAGCAGGGAGGTTTTAATAAAGTTCGATGCTTTTGCCATGAACTGGAAGCTGTCCCTTATTGCAAAGTAGAAGTTACCTATAAGGCAACGACTAGACAAAGGAACTGAAGCTGCTACAGTATTTATTGGTTTGGTGGGTGCATAGCAGTCGTGTAAGCATCGGCTTCCTGTCAGTACACGGTTCCACCAGGTGTCTTTACAAGCTGGGCTGTAATGTATTGCACCATTTCATGTATTCGAATAATGTATTTTTCCATACCTGAGGAGAGAGTTGGTCTTGTGTCTTCCCTACGCTTATGAATAGACATGGCTTTCCTGTCCTATCTTCACGAGGAGAAAGTGTGATGTATACCATCAAGGTTTTCCCTAGCATGTGATTGCATCTGCCTGTTGCTCTCTATCATTTTCTTTCCACCTCTTTTGCCAGGAACATGTGGTTCTGGGATTGTCACTAGGAGCTGTAGCTGATGAATCCTCTGTTGCCTCCCCTACCAGTGCAGTCTGGGCCAGTTGTCTACTCCAAATTAGTAGATAAGCTGATTGGTTCTGGAGAGATGTGAAAAACTGCAGGAGATCATAGTAAGTGTATCATGGAGAGAATCTGATATTGATAAATATACATTTTTCTTTCATAGATATAAGTTTCTAAATCATGCCAGTGTGAATAAAAAAACATGTGCAGCTGCTGACAAATAAACAAATGCTGCTAGGGTACATATGGGGAGAAGATGGATAAAGAAAAGAATGATAATGCTCTTATAATTTAGCAGGTTTGTCTGTGTCTGGATTGCTGCATTTAGTACAGAAGATGCCAGTTCAGACAGGATATTGCCTCACTAGAGGGATTGGAAGACAGGTAAGGAGAACAGGACACAAGAACAGCTTTCCCAAGAGATTGCAAAGATTGATTACCTTAAAGAGGAAACGTGTAAGAAATGATAGGAATACACACAGCAACTAACCAGTGGAGAATGTAGAGACAACAAAACCTTCAAATCTTGTAAAATATGAGCAAGAGGATGTTCATTGGAATTTTCAGTTAACTACCTTAAAGATGATAGAATAAAATTAGCACAGTATGAAGTTGAATGCTGGAGGATGGGAAAGCTGTAACAAGGCTATATAAAAGGAGTAGCTGGATGTGAAGAGGCAGTGCATGTTTGAGATGGATTATTTTAATAATAAACCCTAAAGTTTAGGATGTGATATTCAGTCTGTGGTACAGGTTTCAAGACAGTTATTGTCCTGTGTTGATTTCCATGTCCCCATGCAGCCCCCATGGGAATGCAGAGGTGACAAACTGACTGTCTTGTAAGCCCTTGAAATGCCAGATCACCTCTAAATTAGAGAGTCAGAGGTTTTGGCTTTGCTGCCCCCTCACAAGGCACTCCTCAGTATGTGTGATAAGAAGAAATCTGAGAACCCCTGGCAAGGCACTTCAGGGCTGCAGTTCCTTTGCAGCGGAAGAACAAACCTTTCAGGACGGGGCTGGGTTTGTGTTGCTTTGCCCTGCTTCCTCTGACCCTTTTTGCTGGCACTAAAGCTGCTGGGCTTGCTGCTCTCCTCCCCAGATTGTACAGTGACTCCCAGCCAAAGTTGTCCTGCTGGGTCAGAGCAACAGAGTGGATTCTTGCCTCCTCTAGCAGAGCAAAGCAGGTGGGAGTTGGGTTTGTGTGAGGACAGTGAAAATATCTCTGAGTCAGGCTGCCCTGAGAGGAAAATGGCAATGAGCAGCAAAGCTGAGGAAAGGTTTTATCACCCGTGAATCATTGTTCAAGTTCAGTGGTAAACTGGAGGAACTGGAAATAGGTTTCCTCTGCAGAAAGTCCTTGATGCCTCAAGGAGAGCATTTCCAGAGGCATCTTGCTGTGGCACAGAGCACGCAAATACGTTCCAAGTAGATGTTTTTGCTGTCTCTGGAAAAACAGTGCCATAATTGTTCATCAGTATTTGAAAAACAAAAGCCTATCTGTTTTTAGAGAGAGTGTTTCAATAAGCCTTCAACATCTGCAGCTGCATATGACCAGCTGATGGTCCTATTTTTTTTGGCTAAGGAACTTACCTATACCATACAGGTATGAGGGTTGGGTTGAGTTTTGGTTTGGGTTTGGTTGGTTTTTTGTTTGTTTCTCCCCCCTGGCCCCCAAGAACAAAACCAGAGAAACAATTAATTAAAGTGAAAGATCATATAGCAACAGGAATAAATGTGCAGATTGAGAGGTAACGGACTTTACGGGAACTGCGTGGATGTTAGGACTTAGCAGCTGCTTGCTTGGAAAGGGGTTCATTTGCACTCGGATATGATTGATGCTCTTCTCAAAATCCAAGAAACACAGGTTTTTGCCTACAACTTTGTGTTGTATGAATTAAATGTTAGGTGTTTTCTGATTGAATGTGGCGAGTATGCTGTCAGGGGAAAATAACAATTTTACAGATTGTGCATGCTCTTGTCTTTTTGCAGCTAGGACCCTATTTTCCTTACACTAGGATTCTTGGACATCTACAATGAATGGTAATACTTTGTTTAATACATCAAGTATCCTCCAAGAAACAGTGAAGTAGTTAATGATTTAATTTAGTCTTTTGCAATGGATGATGCAGATGACTTGCATCCAGAAATTAAAATGCTGAGAGAGAGCATCATCCTGTGGCTGTGGAAGTGTGGGTTCCTTTCCCCGTAGTAAAGGCATAATTGACTAGATGCTACACTGTATAGTTAACTAAGGAAAATATTTATATGAAAAATAAATTGAGGTCTAAGGGTATGACTGTTTGAGCCAGGATCTCTCGTCTTCCTCTGTATCCCTTTATTACCTGCAAACTTTCTTCTCCTGCATTCATCTCTCTTCCTGCTGTTTTCTTACTCGTGCCGTGGTATCATTTCAGAGCAGAATGGGAAAGAAGAGTAAAGCTGAGGAAATTCTTTCTGCTCCAGCATACTAGCATTTATGTTTGTTGTAAATTCCACCTAGGACTTAATTTAGTGCTTGGGATCAAATATCAATCTTTTCCTGTAAATTAACCTACATATGAATATAATTTCTTAGAAATGTCATGCTGATGGTATGTGTGTATATATATATATATATATTGAAAAAGGGTATGTCCAGCTTTCACTTTACAGATTTAAAAGCATAAGCTTACTTTTTTATCTGTTGAGTAATGAATTCATTTTTATGCAAAGTGAAGCATGTGTAACTTAAAAATGATCACTAACTTAGTTGATAGCCTGTAGCAGCTTTGGGGGAAAAAAAAAATGTTCTGCTGGACAGATGTTCTTACCAGGCAGCTGGAAGCGGGCTGGTGACCTGGTAGGTTCTTGTTCTTTGCCTTTGCTACGTGGGCAACTTAGAGAGGAACTGGAGGCAACTTAGAGAGGAGCTGGAGGTTTGCTTTCTTGCAAATCATGGATCTGCTAGGTATTTTTAGCTTGGTTCCACTGAGTCACTTATTGCATAGCAGGCCTGTATTTTAATCTAATTAGGATCTTTCTAATAACTTCCATGACTGAAACATTTGAATGTGGGAAGGAGGTGAAAGTAATTGGATTGCAATAATTAAATCATCCAATGCCATTACCTTCAAAAGGTTGTGTGTTTATGCTTCCCGAATGCAAACAGGAATCGATCGGTACAAGCACCGAAGCTGCATCTGTTCTGGAAGGAAAACCATTTGGTAGGGTGTGGGTGAGGGAGGTCTGTGAGATGGAGACCATTTTGTTGCCCCAAAGCTCTGTAAGGAAGACTGATGCACAGGTCTTGATGAGGGAGTTAATTCTGAAACTTTGCCTGAAAAAAATCCTAATGTGATATAACACTTGTTTAATAATTTCCAAAGCTGTAGAATGATGCTCACTGAGAACTCCAGTCCTGTGTTTACCTGCATTTGCAGATAAAATTAGATTCCCTACAGCGTTTGTGCTGGAAGGTGGTGTAGTTGCTGCACTGCTTCATGTGATACATGATGAGCAGTGCTTTTGTGGAGCTGCTGAAGACCTGAGGCAGCTTGCCTCTCTGAACCTTGTGTTAGTAACCTCAAGGTAACGCAATATTTTTCTGTGGTTGTGACTTCTGGTTCATTTTTGATCTCTCGTTACTTGCCCAAAGTTTCTGCAGTGGAAACTGGTCAGAATCTTGATTTTGGTCCAGTGCCTGAACAGCAGAGCATGCACTGCTTCCAGGCATATGTGCTCAGATAACTGGAAAAATCACTGAACTGCATTGCTCATTGTCCAGAAAACTGAAAAATGGGTGGAAACTGTTTCACAGCTGAGTAGTAAACCTGTTGTGTCACTATAATTTTTTCTCAGTCATAAAAATCCAGTTCTCCTGAGATTGTCTCCTATGAATATTTGTTTTCTAGTCACTTCCCACAAAATACCCAAAAAGCCTTCTATGTAAACCAAAACTGTGTTAAATAAAGTGGTGTCTCTTTCTCTTAGGTCTAAGTACCACTGATGGTTATAACAGTTTTTCCATGACAGACCCATGCAATTCTACAGCTGCATATAACCTACCAAGACTTTGACATTTTCCCTATTATGCAATATGCATTTGCATTTAGTTTACAGCAGCATGAATTAAATGGGGAAATATCTTGTAAAGCATGGTTTGAGTTAGGATATTGTGTAAGCTTTGTGTAAAAAAAATTCCTGCCTTTTGTTCTGCCTGCTTGCTTGGCGTACGGTTTTGTGCAGTGCTTTTTCTGAAGATAGGTGGTAAATGTACAAATGGCTCAAAATGAGATTATTCATGATCAAAAGTTTTATATAACATGTATACTTTAATTTTTGTAGAATCCAGGGTCTTGCTGGAGTCCATGGCAGGAAACTAGTGACTCTGAGAACGGATGAGACAAGAGACACTTGCAAGGGAGGATTATGAAGGACAGCAAATAAGACTAGTTAGATTTAATAAGCAGAATCATTAACGGTAGCAAAAATAAGATTTGTTGCCACCAACTGATGGTCAAAAAAGCCGATGAGTGAACCCCCTGGTGCGTTTCTCCCCTCCTCTGCACCAGACTGCAGAGTTGCTCCTGAGGTCCTTGTTCAGCATCAGGTGGGTGCCTGCATTTTAAATTCTGCATCTGGCGTCGTTGTTGTGTGGCACCATGTTTCTCTGGTGCTTCTGAGCTTTGTGCGTGAGGGTTGCTGGACTGGCGGTAGTAGCAGCGGCGTTTTGGATGCAACAGTAGGATGTCAAAGGTGTTGGCTGCTGGGAGCTGGCCCAGTTTCCTCCTGAAGCCAGACCTTACTGCTCCTATGGCTTTGTTGCAGGGCTTGAGGCATACAGAGTAAAGAGTGCAATTATTGTTCAAAAGGCTTTTATTTTATAGGAAGCCCAATGCTTGGGTTACAGACTGAGATTACAATGAAGATATTGTACCTTCTAGAAATGCCCTTATGTAATTGCTGCTAAGAGACAACCTCGCTAAAACAGCCCTGAAATAAACCCCATTCTTCAAAACTCTTTAATCTTTTCCCCACGCGTTGTCACCCTTTCCTGAACTAGTAGCTCTTGCACTTCATTTTAGAAATTGAACCTGCCCCTTTTGTAATATGAGAGAACCTACAACAGATCTACAGTGATGAGTAGCTGTATACTGTCTCATAGTCTTAGAAAGAGTCTGGTGGGTAAACCCTTGATTAGTTTGGTTTAAATCGCACATTTGTTCATCAAAACCAGTGAAAATGAGGTAGAACCTGGAAATGTTGACCCAGGGAAATGTTAGTTTTTAGAGCAACATACTGTGTCAAAGTGTATGCATGAGACGTTTCTAAAATGATGCAGCTTGTGTAGTGCTCAAATACGCAGGTCTCTGAATTATTTGCTGGAAAATTAGTTTGGATGCAGGGCAGGATGAGCGGAAGCCTGGTTTTGGATGTATGCAATCCAGGGAAACATAGTGGTGCAGCCCTTAACTTGACATTTGCAGGATAGATAACTAGTTCTTGAACTGCTTTATTATGTTGTACAGCATTTATGTTCAGACTCGGTTTGTGTATGTAATGGCTTATAGTGTATTATATTAATGCATTGCTCTAAACTTTTACTGACTAAAAAGGGCTGAAATCTGCTTTTCCATGAAAACGAGATAACAGTAGGAATGACTGTCGTCTTCTCCGTGAGGTATATTTCCACGTTTCATGAACTGCAAAGAACCATTCTTGCTTGTTTGGTTTTTTTTTTCCTTAATATTATCAAGTGCAAATTATAGATTTGCTACAGGAAAATAAGGCTTATGGTTAACAACAGTTTTTTAAGTCCCTCTTGTATCTACCATTGCATACTAACTTTGGTGGAAAAGACTAAATAGAAGTGGGTGATGGGTTAAAATCTATTGTGCTACACTAACATGATGCTGTCTTGGATAACTAAATTTTCTAGAGAAGGTTAATACGCTGGGTGTAAATCACTAAAGCATGGAATACAGTATTTTATGGAGAGTTTGCAAGTTAAAATTAGAGATTATAAGGATTTGAGGAACAGTAAGGCAAGTAACAGTTGGCTGTAACTGAGATGACAGTGAGCATCTCATGCAGGAACAAGCAGGAGATTCCTGGTTGCCTGCTGCTTTAACTGCTGACACTGTTACTAGGCTTGTTTTGATGAAATTAGCTGATGAAATAAAGTTAAGAGAGAGCTTCAGTTAGAAAGAGGCTTCAGAGATTGGACCCAAACAAGTGAATGACAATGAGGACTGAAATAATAAATATTTAATGACCCAGATAATACATCAGTCCAGATCCTCCGCTTGGGAAACAAGCAACAAACATCTCAAGTGTGTGAAGGGCATGGCTTGACTGACAGGGAGCTGCTTGTATGATATGATTATAAGAAAGAAAAAGTAATCCTGAGATATATTGGGAAGGTCTTCTAGCAGAGAGGAAACCACAGCTGTGTTTGTAGGGAGGCCTGGAGCACTGTGTGGTTCTAGGCGCCTCTCTCCAAGGATGGCAGCTCCAAACGGATGGGGCAGAGGAGGGCTTCGAGGCTGCCTGTCGCCTTGATCATCCTCTTCAGAGAAGGATAAGAGTTTGGCTTCTTCAGCCTAATGCTCAATGGGCGTGTGATAGCACTCTGAGTGCACTGAGGAGAGGGGAAGGTCCTGAAGCCGAAGAGCTCATTGTGGCACAAATGGACATAATCTCCGTAAATAGAAGCTGACAATCTCAGAACCTCATTCCTTTGCTTAGAGCTTTTCCTGAAACAGAATGACAGAGCAAGAGGTGGCAGATGAACGAAGGTCTACCCTGAGAGCAGGGGGAAGGCTGATACAGGAGGGGGAGGCTGAATGGGCTGATACAGGAGTGTTTTCCTGGGCTACATTGGGTATCCCAAATCCTCATGTGAGGCGTTGAATGAACAGTCATGTTCCAGTCCTTGGGAAAGGCAACGAACAAAAGGCCATAGCAGTTTCCAAATACTGTTGTGGTGTGTTCGGCCAAGATGTTGAGTGCTACATCGAACCAAGGAACGGGCTATCCTCATCACCTTACAGAGATTAATCTGGGGTGGATGTATAAGGCTGCTGTAGGAGTTTGCATGTTTGTTCTCCCTCTCAGAAAAATAAATTACTTTTGAAGAAGGTCTCTTGCATTCATTATCACCACTTTGTTTTCATTCATGGTTACTTTTTCATTCTTCCTTATGTGTGTGTTGTGTTTTTTCTTTCGTAGAACAGTTCGTGTCTGGCTGAAGAGAGATAGTGGGCAGTACTGGCCCAGCATATACCATGCAATGCCATGTAAGTATTCAGGAGATGCTCGCTATCTACTCTGTATTTGCAAAATGGCTTTTCTGATTTTGATGAAGTTTCATGTTTATGACCATTTGCAAGCTTACCACTCCATATTAAATATTATTCTTGAACAATCCTCTTGGTAAAGCTTCACAGAAACCAAGTTGCATGCTAATGCTTCTGAGAGGCATCAGGGATTACAGCACCAAGAGGATACAGACATGCTAGCAAGGGATGAGCATTTAATGCAAACATAGATTAAAAAATGTGGGTGCTCAAATGTAGTCTTGCATTCTGCCACTAATGGAGTCCATAAAGCTTTGTAAGTCTCCAGTATAAATCACTCTGCCCTTCCTACTGCATGTGCTCAGTCCATTAGAGTGCAACGGTAAATAGTTATATTTGGTAAGAACTCAATATCCTGCAGCAGCTAATATGATGGAGAGGATACTAGACAGGGAAGGCAGCTCTTCCAGTGAAGAAGCAGAATCATTTTACCCCTGCAATTAAATGTGGAAAACCAAATCTCCCCGATGGATCCCTCCAGTATGATCTGCTGTATGTCTCCTCTCCCAAAGAGATTGTTAATGCTTTAAAAGAAACTGCAGATAGATGTCCATTTTTCCAAGAGACAGTTGAAGAAATCACAGCCCTAGCTGTGTGTCATAACCCGTGTTGAGTGCAGGTGTTACAACTCTGCAGGTCACCAGCAGCAGGGGTATGCAGATGCTCCTCAGTCAGCTTCAGATATGCTGGGTTAGACTGTCTTTGGAAAGCTTATGAAGCTGACCTTAATTTAAATCCACAGACTGGGGAGCATTTATCAAGTCCCATGGAGGTATTCTTACTGTCTGGAGAAAGAATTACTTTAAGCTAAGACAGCTAGATTTGGAAGAGACGTCTGTCTCCATTATATATAAAATATTTAATAGATATAAGTTTTAGTACCATAACATCAACTTGGGACCCTAGAGGGGCCGTGGTGTTTGAGTGCCTCCTCTAAGAAAGTGTTGATTTAGTAGAGAGGAGGATCCCTCTTCTTCCTTTGGTGATGGACTAGCTCATTAGAATATGTCAAGCCTTAAAGGTACTTGCTGCTAAAGATTTTGCACAAAAAGGTGCAAAGGAAATGAGCTACTGATATGGCAGTCTGTGGACCTCTGTCACGATCACTAGCAGTGGTCTGAGTTCCCTTGACCTGTCCCAAGAGGTTTGCTTTCCGCAGTCAAACTGCTATGAAATGGCTATTCTAGCAGTTTGGCATTGATACTTCTCTTTTTCCATGTGGTGTTTTTGCATACATTTGCATTTTTAAATCTTGTTAGGTCCTCCTCTGGTCTTAGCAAGGCTGCATTATTGCCAGGAATAACAGCTTCACTGGAAGTGATCCACTCAAATGGGGGACTATTTTAAAGCGCCTTCATAAATTTGAACACCTGACACTGCTTCTTCACTTGGAAGGCTGGTAAGCTTTTGAGCCATGAGATATTAAAATTATGCTGTGTTATTCACCAGTTTCAAGAATGATCAGGTATAATTAATGACTGCAGCAATGCCGTTTACGTTGTTAACAGCCATGGCTTTAAGCTTGGAAATTGTAGGAAGGGCTCTGAGTCAGCCTCTGCACAAGTCTGGACTTGACTGGAAATTATCGTTTTGTCTGTGTGGATCACCTTTTTGATGGTCCTCTGCTTTAGGTTCATACTGGGTTTTGTTGTTTAGAGAACAACGACTGCCCAGAGGTTCTCTGTGTAAAAAGGCAGTAGGCATGATGATGCCTTTGTGCTGCTTAGCAAGCTGCGATTGGCAGTCCAACCTATAGATACCCTGTTGGCATGACACGTGACTTCGGTTGTGGTGGTGCGTGATGTACACCATTTTATGATTTGATATCAGGTAGCCCTAATAACTGAGTCTGTGCCCTGGGTACTCTGGGAGATGAGGAGGATGAGGAGCTGGGCCAAGTCAGCCGTCTGCTTTGTTCAAGCTCTGCACCCAAATGGGGCCATCAGTGCATTCTGAACATGAAATCCATTAAATACCTGGAAAAAAAGATGAAGATTGTAGATCTCTTCTGAGTAGGGATGCTTGCTGCTGTTTAGAGGTGGGATTTCCCCAGTTAGAACGTTTTGTGCCCTGCCTATGGGTGTTTCTGTGGTTGGAAAATTCTGGACAACATGGTGGCCACGTTTTTGATCATCTCCTCTAGCCCATGAGAAAGAAAGAGCTAAGACTATTATACACACTGTAATCTTGTCAGTAAGGCAAACTAGGTAAGCTGGAAACCTGACTAACATGCCTCCTTCACACCAGCATTGTCTCAACAACTCTATCAACAGCAGACCTCTGGTGAACATATTAACCCTCCTCATGGTTAGATGTGGACCCTTGGTTATACATGTGTAACAGGTTATAGAGGTGCAACCATGGTTAGATGTGTGACTTTTGGCTAGTGTCTGCCCAGGAGAAAAAACCCCAACTTAGTAGACACAAATTTATGAAAGGGAAAGCAATTGTAGTCAAGAGAAGTAAGCTTTTGCCAGGGGCCGGGGGGAAAGCCACCCAAAAAGACCCAAACCCAACCAGATGAAAACATCTCACAGATGTGGAACAGAGTAAAGGCTTTATTGTAGTGAGCAACAAGGGAGTATCCAGTCTTTGAGGCAGATAATACACTGTCTGTCTTATGATGGTTTTCATAGCTAACACTTTGCTTTGAATAGGAGGGTAAAAAAACTGCAAAGCAAAACATGCTCTTCAGTCTTAAACTATGCCACTTTTAGGCACTTCAAAGGGGGGGTCCCTGAGACTGCAAGTACAAAGTTTGTATTTCTCTTCTACTTCTGTCAGTCTCTAATAGAGGTGAGACAGTGTTGAGAGCACGAAGTATATAATTGGGCTTTTCCCCCATAATTCATTTTCCAAAGGCTAAAATCAGTGTGTATTTGCGCTGTATTTAAGATAAAGACTACAGCCAGACTTCTGCATCAGGAATAGCCTGTCCTCCGTAAAGTATCTGAATGTCATCTTATTTTCACTGAAGTGTAAGCTGCTGCAGTCTTGTTACAACTGGCATCACTTTAACTGCATTAGTGTAGCTAGCGTGGATATAATTTTAGCGCTGACATAATGATTTTTCCAAGAGCACGTGTTACTGAAGAATTCCCTTAGGAAAATGATTATAGCAAAATAAGTATCTTTATACTGCTATGACTGTGTACACACAGGTCTGGAGTTTAGAAGTAACTTTTTTTGTAATCAGCGCGTGTCAAGCAGTTGCTTGCACCATTTATGTCTGAAGTGTTTCAGGCTGTTTGGGAAAAGCATACTTCAAATAGCTAATTTACCTGAGAGTTTTTCTCTGCGAGCTGTTCATTACCTTCAGAGTTACTAGTAGCTCTTCCAATGTATGCACAGTGTCTAGCATTTGAAAGCTGGTATGTGGAATATGCCCGTTCTGGCATTAAGTGCCTTTAAAAGGATTTTATGTTTATTCTGCTTAGAATTGCCTTTTTTTTCTGTCTGTTTTTCCTACAACCGTCTTATTCTGTTAAAACCGTAGAAGCCTCAATATAATAGTACTGCACCACCATCCAAAGGGACAATTCAAGTTTGCCTTTTCTGAGAGAGAGATATGGGAAGGAGCAATTTTGTCACTGTTAGTAGCCCTAATTTAAGTGTTTCCTTTCTGGCAATTTCCTTGAACTGAAGCCTTTTCTTTTGATTTAATTCAGTCAGCCCTTCCAGGAAAGAAATAAATCGAGAAGCCTGCCTGGATGTGGATCTGGTAGGCTTTCTGCTTGACATTGGTTGTCGGGAGTCAATACTGAGCGTAGAACAAGTTTTGTTAAACAGTCAGCGTAGACTCTCCTTCATATAGCTTTCCTGCCAGCTAAACTATTAAGGAAGATTTGCTGAGCTATGGACTGTTTAATCCTAGGTGAGACATTACACAAATTGAGAATATACCAGATATGCAGTACTGCAAAAGAGAGGACTCCAAGCTTGTTAGTAATAAAAACACTGCAAATAATCACAATGGAGAGTGGAAACCAAGAGAGAGGAAAAAAGCAGAACTAAAAGCACATCTGACTGTATTCTATATTTGTCACAATAATATGTTTTAAAAAACACTCTTATCACTCTTGAAGGAGCAAGAATGCCTGCCCCCCTAGCTGCAGTTGGCAGTTGCTACTGAAAAATAATTCCTGAAGGTTTCTGTTGGGACAGCAGGACTTCCAACTGCATGCTGCTTGTTGAGCAGTAAAAACAGTCCCTGCCTTCTGAATGCAACTTCACAATTTCCCAGTTAAACCAAGCATATCTCTTGAATTCTTGCAAGAAAATTCTGGTTTTACCCTTGATGCAAAACCTGCCTGATCCTCGAGGGAGTGTAGCGTGACTGACTTGTGTGCAATTCAAGAGTATATCCTGACGTTTACTAGAGTAACATTGATACAATAAAACAATGGCTAGTTTTTGATAAATTCTTTTATTTTGGCCATAGTATGTGATACTGTCATAGCGTTGTCTGTGGTGAAACTGGAGTAGTGGAGAGTTGGACTTGCGGTCCTTAATATTGGCTGATAATGTTGGTTCCTACAGGTTAACTTTTTACTGCAGGTATAGCATGCAAGGCTCTGACATAATACAGTGTTTTATTGTCAGTAAAGTTCAGGCAAATGTAAAAAACCTAAATTATTCAGCTAAGTAATCTCTCAGATTTATATTGAAATGTCAGGCGCCTCATATCAAAACACCATCACTGCTCTTATATGACATGCCTGTATTCAGATAACTAGTAAGAAAAAATGAAGAAGCTGGAGCAATAAATAGCCATTGTTCCATGTCCTAATATGATAGGGTTGAATGAATTGCAAGAATACCTGTTTTTTAATGCTTGTCTATTGGAAGGGGTAAAATGCTTAACAGCATCATAAAGCATGTTAGCTAGTTTTAGGCTTTCCAAAACTTCAAGGAAATGAGAATGGCAGTTTTGTTAACTTCATCAACATGTTCATTTTTTTCAGCTCCATGTTCATGCATGTCTTTTAACCCGGAAACCAGAAGGCTGTCCATAGGTCTAGACAATGGTACAATCTCAGTAAGTACATCCAAAGATTTCTAGTTGAAATGCTTCCCTTTTGAGAAGTATATGTGTGATGTTGTGGTGAGGATATTTTTGCTAGTGTTTGGGAGAGAGACTTTTTACTGCTAGTGGAAGTGAAGCTGTGGTGTAGAAAATGGCAGATTATTATAAATTTCATTCCAACTGCCACAAAGAGATTGAGTGGGGTTTACAATGTTTATTAGGCAACTCAACAAACTGTCTTAATTTGCATATCTCTTTAAAAATAACAACGCAGAAAAACATCTGTTGTTTTATTAAATTTGAGTGCCTTGTTAATCATACCATACCAAAGTTTTTTGAAAGCAGCAATTAAGAGGGGAAAAACCATCTTCTCAGAGGCAGAAAGTGGATTTCTGCACCATATTTAGCTGCTTTTCCAAACTTCAGGGTTAAGATTTTGTTTTCCTCTCACTGCCTTCAGAGGAGTTGCCCCTAACTGGCAGTGCTGTTGCTGAAGGATTTGGTTCATTAACGTCTGAGATATGTGTGTGTGGAAGGGAAGCAGAGTGGTTTTTAGATCTGGGACAGACGGTGGCAGCTGACCTTATTAACTGGATTTTTCTTCTGGCGTGATGAGTGAAGAGCTATATCGCTTTGTGGAAGGGTCATGGGTCAGAGAGGTATTTTTCACCTATGCCTCATCAATAGACTCCACTTCCAGTTTAAGATCATTTTACCATCATTGCAGATTTTTACTGCTGTTGCCTCTGCTTTATGGGCTTTATAACTGAATGAGTGTTTTGCAGGTTGACATAAGGGCAGCTGTCTGCACGAAAGCCAAGATGGTATTTGGGAAAGGGTGTGTGACCCTTTTAGCTGTTGCCTGTGAGCTGTATCAAAGATGTGAAGGTTTTGACCTATAAAGCTATTAATGGCTAGTAGCAGAAATTTTTTTTGTGCCTGTAGGAGATTTCTCCTTTTGTATCTAGGAGATGGGACAGTTGCCAGAGAATTCCCTGCACCTCTGAAATTCCCTCCTTCCCACTCTCTGAAATAGCTGTAATTTGCCAGTCCTACTAGGCACTTCTGTTTCACCAGGCCTTTGAGGAATGTGAAGGCGACTGTAAATAAGGTATTTAAATACTGTGGCCTGATGGAAGAGATGTGTCTTTTATCTTCAGGGCATTTTGCCTTGAAGAGTCAGAGGGTGCTTGAGTCTGAATGGAGTCAGATATTTTCCATTCTGAAGCTGAAGAAGATAAATGAGATATGCAGGTGTTAAACCAACAGGTGACTTCACATACTTATAGGTATATATTTTCATGTCTAAGACAGACTCCATTTGTTGCTAAGCTGGGCTTTTCTTTTCCCAGTCTTCTGGTACATAGGAGAGGGGAAGGGCTTATCAGTGTTATTTGATTTAGTCCCCTCTAGCTGCAGGCAGTTGTGTGGTAGAGGATTGTGCAGAAAATGCACTCCACAAACTTCCACAAGCAATGAAATGTTTCCCGCTGTAGCAAACCTAAGGCTTGTAAGAGAAGCCACAACTGTAATGTGCTACAAGAAGTGGTGGAGGTGGGAATGGAAGAAGAGCAAGGGTAGCCCCGTGTTCAAGTCCCAGCAATATTGGGGGTGTTAGAGAAAATCCCCGAGTACTTTAAAGTGGGTTACAACTACCCTCTGGAGGAAAGGATAAATTTTTCTTCCTGGGCACAGCCATGATGATTAGTTTAGCACAGGAACATACAGGCAGGGCACATTGACCACATTGACCTGGGACTATGTACTGCCACTGTGGGAAGTTTACTATTTTTTACTTCAAGAGAACTACATGATAGTTTCTGTCCTCTCCCAGTTTTTTTACTTTATAAAGTGAAAACACTGTAATAATTTTATAGATGTTTCTTTGCAACAGATATAGATGTGGGGTCTGACAGTAGATTTAAGAGTCTTCATTCTCTGCCATTTCTGAAGCGGGTTTTTTGTTCTCTGGAAGATGTGAGAGTGCTGTTGGTCACTTGTGTTAACAGGATGAAGTCAAGCCTTTAAGGAGATCTGCCGTGTGCTGTCAAAATGGCATCATCTATCAGAGTACAGGCTGTAAATTCCCTGGGGTGGGAACTAGGTTGTGAGCGGGTAACACGTAACTAATATATAAAGATTAGTAACTCTCAGAAATGGATTCAGTTGCCTAAGCAGAGGTCTCTAGTGCTATTTTGGGATGCAACAGTTGGCATCCACCTGCAGCTCTGGAAAGGCGTGGGTCTTCCTGAGACCCTGGGCCATGTCAGCCAGCCCCGTGGCCAAGGACTCCGAAATGGCACACACCCGAGTATGGCTTTTGTTTGCCTTAGCAAGAGTCATTTGAAACGAGATGCTGATAATATTTCCAGGATGAGGATTTACAGAGGTCTTAGGCTCAAGAGAGGTTCGTTGTGGGTGTATATGTTTCAGTGTGAGGGAGGTGTGCTCCATGAAGGTATAGTCGAGAGTCTTTGAACACAGTGGGCACTAGATTGGACAGTCTTTTCAGATGCCCAAGACTTCTCCTTTCTGTTTTGTGAAGGCTTTCATGGTACTGAGTCACTGTTCTAATAATAAGCTTACCTGAAACAGTCAAGACTGATCACTAACATTTTCAGTATGGTAAAAAAGGTAGTAAAGTAGCTGCAAAAAAACCTCTGAAGAGCGATCTTGACAGAAAAAATGTTTTTAATCCCTGCAAGGAGGGTTTTTGGTTTTGCCATCCTGAGCACTCTGATATATCCCAGCCCCTTCTGTGCTATAGGGCTTGCACAGGACTTGGAAATCTGTCTCCGTTCCGTTAACAAGCACCAACTGAGCTTTGTGGGTGATCCCAGCCTTTCTAGCTCATTAAGAGGAGCCAAAAAGCTGCCTAATGAGAGCAGAGTGCCAGCAGCTCTGGGAGGAGCAAAACATCTGTGTACTGAAGGATAAAAAAACCAGTTTCTGCTGGTACAATGTTAGAGATGTAGTCGGTGTTTTTGTAGTGCAGATGACACAATCTATGTGCAGTAGGGCATTTATTTCTTGAGCAAGGTGCCCTATGCTAAAATACCTGTCTATTGATGCAACCAATACATTTGGCCTTGAGAGGGAGAGGGGAACAAGTGCAATGGAAGAACACGTGATAGTGTAAAGGGGAGCAGGGAGTAAAAGACCTGGGGAAAGATTAGAAAATGCAAAACAAGGAAGCATTGCAACATTATCTTATGCTTTCGAAGAAGAAAATGAGAAGAAAGAAGTCTTCGGGGGGGGGGGGGGAGGGAAGAAGAAATTGCATCCAGCATTAAGGTTAATTGGAACTGTGTTTTGTCCTGTATTTGTTTATCTTTTTGGATGGAGCGGTGTATTAATAGTGCATAGCTGTGGTTTGTACTAAAGCATACAGAGCTAATCAATACTCGGGTAAACCTTACAAACTGCAGCTGTGTTTGATTCACTGTATTACAATGGAGAGACTCAAAAGCCTTTTCAGCCTTCCACTGAAACCATGGGACTGTCCGGGTCACAGAACAGAATGGCCACTTCAAATTTTTCAAGGGAAAACTGCAAACAAAAATGAGAGTGCAAACCGTGCTCTTCATTCCACCTGAAGTCACCAGCATCTGTGTGCCACCACAGTCAAAGCTGGGGACAGCCAAGTTGGTGGGAAAGCCAGACATATTCTCCCACCCCATTTCTCTTTAGGAACCAACAGCAGAAAGTTAGCATCCATAGCAAAGGGTCTTCCTTCAAGCAGGCCTTGTAGTAAAGCATTTCATGTGGTGGTTTACTATTCTTCAGGCAGTGGGTAACGAAAACCACTTCCCCTGTAAGTAGCTAGAGAGGTATAGCAGATTTTTAATGTTCTGCGGTTTGTAGAGTTAAGGTGACCCTGGTATAGAAATCCAGCTGACTTAATTGATGCGTTAGTTCTGTTTAAATAACACTCCCCACTGTAGTCCTCAGTTGCCAGGAGAAAGCTAATGGGAGGTGGAGCAGATTAAGGAAAGGAAGATGAAGTCGAGCAATTCAAGAGCACATATTTATAACTAACTTAGGAACAGAAACCTTAGCTGCCTCAAATCACTAGCGGTTGTTTTCCTGGAAGCTGGGATCTGCAGATGTTCCACAGATGAGTATTGCAGCCTCTCCACCTGGGTGCCAAGCAGTAGATATGATGTGTTAGGGTAATCGTGGTGCTGGAGAGCTGTGCAGATTACCTACAGTGACCCCACAGAAAATGCGGAGAGACTTTTTTTTTTATTATTATTATTTTTATTCTGGTTTGGAAACTGTGGGAAAATACGGGCTTTTTGGTGATTAGAAAGTCTTCTCATGCTCTTTTGCACTAAACATTTGGTTTGCCTTAAATATAGTCTTTAGGCTCCTGAAGTCCAGGCTTCTCTACTGTTGTATAGTGCTTTTGGCAGTGCTTATACATGAACGTTTCACAACTGTTTGCTTTACAAACACAAGATAAACTAAATTTTAATGTTTCTTTTATTTTTTCACTCTATTTCAGATTAACTGAGTTAGGTTTTACTTCTTCTGTCCCCTAGGTAGATTAGCTCAGGGAGTTTCTGTGTAGTTTGCTATAAATTATTAATGTGATGTGTTTTTACACTCCTTGGTTTTTCTCTGTGTTTCTCTGAGTACGTGCCACACGCATGTAGATACCTGACAGCAGTTTGAAAGCTAGTTCATGCGGTGGTGCCACAGAGCCTGCCCTTTGCCTGGGTGTTTCCTCCAGAGAGAATTTGCAGGAGTTTTGTTGTGGCCACTCTGCTTCCCTAGCTTTGAGCAGCTCTCCTCTCCAAAACCAGCGGCAGGGGTGCCCAGGCGCTCAGTCAGTTTAACCACATGGGTTTTTCCAGGAGCCGCGGCTGCCAGGCAGACTCTTGGCTGCTGTTTTCATCAGTGCCTCATGCGAAAAGCCATACGGGTGGTGAAACAGCAGCACCAAGGCAGCAGGACTGCAGAGCCGGTGCCCGTAGGCGCCTGGGCTCTTGCCTGGCCGCAGGAGTGGGCCTGGCTGGGTCGCACCACCCACCCCTCCCCGGGCACCCCCGGCCTCTGCGAAGGCACCCTCCGTCCCATGCGCAACGGCTTGCGAGCCACGACGAAGCAGTAGCAAAACAAGGAAGGCTGCTTGTGACACATCAGAATAAATATTAACCACTAGCGGGATAAAATCCAGGGGGAAAAGTCTGGGTTTCTATTTGTCCGAAGCGCTGAGAGACTTTTAAAGAATGTATTCCTATCATGGGTTATTGGTACCTAGTTTGGACTGAGCAGCTTCCAGGGGCTCTTACATTCCTGTCAGCTTTTTTGACTTCTTTTTTAATAGTTCCTCTTTTATCTCCACCATTCTGTTCAGAAGCACTTGTGATGTTGTCTCCTAGGCAGCTTTAAAAAGTGAAATAATTTAGTTTTTAGATGGAGGTACTCAAAACTAGCAAAGGTATAGACAGGGCTGTGCTTGCAAAGATGAGAGAGTTTACCTTGGTAACAAATTCAAATGAAAACACTCTCAAACGCTTTACATCTCTAAGCACTGTTTCTTTTGTTCTTTCTTTCCCCTCCTTCAGGAATTCATTTTATCAGAAGATTACAACAAGATGACACTAGTGAAAACTTACCAGGGTAAGAACCATGATCCATGTTAATTGGTTTGTATTGTCATTAATTTTTGTTAATGTTCTCTTAAGGAGTGCAAATCGAGAGAAGTCTCCTTTAGTGATTGATATTTTTTTTTTTTTTTTTTTTTAAACTAATGTAAATGCTGGTTTTATCAATAGATCAATAATGTGCTTTGTTTTGAGATTACAAGACTTTTAAAGAGCTGCTTCATGTTCTGTTTTTCCTTTTACATGTTCCTTTGGAATACCATTCTAGACAGCAAACCGCCCAAAATCCAGACCACGTTTGGGGAAGAGGAGTATTATTTTTTAATCTTTAGTAATCCAGTGTATTTAATGAAACAACTTAGGAAACTAACCCATCTTCTAGGGCTGAGGCATTTAGGTCTGTAGCTTTTGGCGTCAGGTTATATTTCAGTAACTGTCGGCTACAGTAATCTCAAGATTATCAGTGAATACCTGTCATAGTAAAAGGTCAAGAAATGCTAATCTATACCTTTTCTAATTTTATTCTGGTATTCACTAATTTGATGTTTTAAGAAACCTAGCTATTTATCCTTGTCAAACCTCTAAAGGACACTTTGCTTGGGACAGGCATTCTTATGAAGGTAACAAATACATGTGATAATTTATTCTTATACCTCTTTTGCTCTTAGACTAAGAGGTGGTGTGATATTATACAGTATCATATCATATTATATGCTAAGCATCATGTTTCTGTATAGAAGCCTCTGACATGTTGGCTTGAGATTTCTCACATACATTTTAAAGTATGTATTTACTCATATATTTTGAGTTTAATACCTTGAAATGTTGACAGGATAATTTAAATCTCTAAATGGAGGCTCTTGCAATTGCTTTGTAACATTTAGATTTTAAAATATGAAGACAATCCTGATTTTTGCAGAGCATGGCTAACATGCATTGGCTTTTGAGTTTTTTACTTCATCTCTTACATGAACGCCTAGAGTGTTGTAAAATTAAGCTAGAATGCCTGTGGTTTTTTCTTAGCTTGTAAAAACTGAAGAAAAATATCCAATTATGATAAAATATATATGTGAATCTTAAACATTGCTGCAGTCTGACTGTACAAGTCTTTAGTACCCGAATTTGTGATTGCTCCACAGTCGCCAAAGTTTGACACACCTAGGTTTTGCATTTAAGGCTCGTTGCACTGAAGAGTCCTGCTGACTGTTCTGTAGCCCCCTTTGTTATTAGCTCATCCATTTGTATGCTTGGGTTCAGGCTTGCAGGCTTATCGCAACCTAGGAAGGGTGAGCTGAAGTCTTTTCTTCTGCATACGCAGAACAAGACATGCATGAGACCACTTTTCGTGCCGAGCTCTTCAGGGAAAAGCCTGAAAATTTTGGAAGGGGGGAAGGTATCTTGGCAGTATGGCAGAATAGCCAGTTGACTGTGGCAGCCCACCCAAGGTCTGGGGAGCAGCCCTCGTAAAGTTAGAAAAAAACCCTAAGGATAGTGAAGGCTGATCTCATGGCCTTCTGCTGCAGTGTGCCAGATGTGCTGCTGCTGCACAGCGTTGGAGGAGGCCTTTGGATAGGAAGATGCCACGGAGAACTTCCATGGGATGTCCTGTGGGAGAATCCCAAGGGTTCAGGTGGCATCCCCCAGATGTTGGACAACAGATGACTCTAATAAAGGTCCATTAACATCAGTAGAGAGGCAGTACAACTGACCAGAGTCCCGACTGGAGTCACCTCCTTCTTAGACTGCCTGTCTCAGCATGAGAAGGTTTTTGATCAGTTCTGGTCATTTTGTGCCAGGACTCTCAGACAATGGGTTAGAAGATTTTATCTGAAAGCTGTGGACTTATTTTAGGGCAAGAGAAGCAATACTTGTGCCCAGAATAGGCATCATTTCGGTTCTAGCCGAAGGCACAGTGATCACTGACAGCGGAGGGTGTCTGCCTTCAGGCACTTCAGCCAGTGCCTGTGCTGCTGCTGTGTCCCTCGGGCACGGAGCCCCTGCCCCACTTCCCTCCCTCACCTCCAGAGTTTGATGTTTGGTCTTTCCCTTGTTTAAGCTGATGAAAACTGTATTCCCCTAATTTGAAAAATAGTGACAGTGTGCGAGTGGCGTAGTTTGGGGAGTGGGAAGTGTGGTGATCCCAGGCTGCTGGGATCCCCCAGATTCCTCTGTGTGTGGGTGTCTGTATAGCGATCCCCCCTGTGCAAGGGTTAAAGAAGCGTTAGGGCTGGTGTTCTGCTTTCTGCACGTTGCCAGCCACGTGGGCAAAAGTTTGGTTTTGGAAAAATACGCCCTCAGGTACTGTTGGAGATGCTTTTTTTTCCTTTTCTTTTTTCTCCCCCCACTGCTGGCTTAGGAAAAGCCAGACTGCTGTTAATGCTGCAAATGGAGATGGCAACCAGAGAGGGGGAAAGGCGGTCCCGATTCATTGCTACAGGAGGGACAAGACTCGGTGAAGGGACATTCAGATTCAGTAGGAAACTTTCCCTGGAACAGAAGTTGACAGCTGCCATAACACAGCCAGGCAGGACATGGGGATGGAGGAGAGCTGCTGCATGAAGGCACGCTCTGCCCAACTTACCAGCAGTGCTAGCAACCTGTGCTGAGCTACACAAATCCCTCTGGGCCACTCCTCTGTCCAGACCAGAAATGACATGGCACTGAGTAGGTTACAGCAGCCCAGGGACAGTCTTGGGTTGCCTCAGCTCCACTGGAAAGTGTCACCCAAAGTCCCGAGGGGCAATTGCAGCAGGCAGGTTTTTGATGGTGCAAGGGAGGAAGACAAAGCAGGAGATTCCTCGCTGTTTGCAGTGCACCCATGACCTGAGGCTGCCTGCTGCTTCGCAGCACAGTGCCTTCTGCCACCCCCATCCATAGAGACGTGCTTCCTGATTCTCTGCTTTTCACACTGCATGTGGGTGGGGGAGCCCAGCACCCCATCCACCACTTCCCCTGGGCTTGGCTGGACCCATACTGGAGGTCTGGGGTGCTGGGGAAGCATCACGAAAGTGAGATGCTCTGGGAGCAGCTTTGAGTCGCGGGTTCCTGCAGTTCCATCAGACCGTGCAGTGGTAGGCACTTCCATGCTCCTCTTGCTACAGTTGCCTCCATCCAGGACACTGGATCTGGGCTTACTGGGGGTGTCACTAGGGCCAGAGTGTGGTGGTGCTGCTGGGACACAGCAAGGAGGGAAGAGCCTCATCTTCACCATGCTCTCTGGGAGAATATGCAGGGAGGGGCTGCGTAGTCCTTTGGGTGGGCATGTCATGGTCTAACAGAGATGAACCTTCCTCACCTGGTCCAGGAGGACTCCCCTCCACAATCCCATCCTTGTAGTACACCTTCCTCACACGGCCGTACCGAGGTATAGGGGCTGGCATAAGCACCTTGGCAAAGTTCTGGGGCAGGGAGAAACATAATTAAAAAGGGACATGTGGTTTTGTTGGGTATGGTGGCCTTCTAGTGGTTCATTTGTTAAAAGCCTCATTTTTAAAAAATGTTGGTTTTGTTTGAAGTTTTCAAGTAAGGCCTTTATATTCTTTAAAAATATTTTAAGGGGAGTAAATAATTTTATTTAGCCTACCAAGTGTCTTTAGCTTTAGCCATGCTGGCTGGTTTTGTGTGTGCTAGCTTTGTTTGTAAATGTTCAGCAGTGCTCTTAAAAGTAGCACCTTGCACAGCAACTGCTGGGCTATCGATTGTCTCCCACAACGAAGTATTATTAAGCTGCTGTAGTGATTAAAGGACATTAATTGTGTCTTGAAAGGCCACGAATATGTCTGCCAAATGATCTGCTAGTGACGGAGAATGATAGGCTGTGCTTTGGTCTTGGCAGGGGTCTGCAGCCAGGTCCGGTGTCATATGGTGGCCCAGCACCAGCAGCGTACGTGGCTGGACATGCTCTGTGGAAGTTTTGCTGCGACGCCGTGTCTGGAGTTGCGAAATCTTCTGTTTCTTGAAAGGGATCAAAACACAGAGATTGGGGATGTGACGCAGTGTTAGTCAGGACTCCGGGGAGGGTCACGGGCATTGGCCTCCTACAGGCACTAACCCCTTCCCTCGAGTGGGGAGGGGTAGTGCAGGCGTTTGAACGGTGCCGTTTGGGATGTGCTGGGAAATTAAACTTTCCATTCTGTGTCAGTCTTTCATAATTATCACCGTTCCCCCTTCTTCAGCCACAGCACCAGCTGCAGGCGTGGACAACCTCCTCTTTTCCTGGGCAGCTCCTCTTGCATTCCTGCAAGACTACGGGTGTCGAAGAAACCCTTCCCCCCCGTCAGCAGCCTCGGCTCCCAGCCCCTCACAGGCTGGTCCTGTCTCATGGCTGTTGCTTCTTCCCACTCCACACAGCTTTTTCCACCCTGCTCCTTGCAACTGCACCTTGCCAGTCCTTTGCCCCTTTGCATGATATAACAACTCCTGCTTTTTTTTTTTTTTTTTTTTTTCATTTATTTAACGCACGCTTGTTCTGCCAAGCAGGATTTGTAGACCTGCTTCTACCCTGTGCTTTCTGCAGCCTGGCTGTTTCGGGGGCGTCCCCCTGCCTCCTTGCTATAGGCCAGCTCACACCATGCCCTCCATGCCCTTACTTCTGCTTTCCTCTATGCACAGCCTCTTCTCTTGTGCTTTTCTTGCATGTGCTAAGCTTTTCTTTCTTACTACTAACTTCCACCTCTCTTTTGGTGTTTGCTGCTGCTTTTCACGGTTGTAACTCTCCCTTTCACCCAGCACAGCTCCTTGCCCTGCAGTGTGCGTGGCCATGCACTGGCTGTGCTTCTCGGACCTCTGCCTTTACACACAGCACAGACCCTCCTTTCCCCTGCGCTCCGGCTGCTGGCGTCTTGGTGTAAACCTCCTGGCTGCAGCCCCTTCTCTCTAGGAACCCTTCCGTCCTCTCTCCAGCCTGCTCTTTGCACAGTGCTCCCTGCTGCTTTCTCATTGCAGGAGTGCAGCCCCCCTGCTCCCTCCCACCCTCCAGCTGCAGATGGGCCTGCTCCCTGCTCCTGTCTGCTGCTTCTCTACCTTCTGCACAGCATAATCTTCCCCTGCACATGGGCTCTCTTCTCATCATGGCTTACACAGATCTGCTCTTGCCTGGTGCTTGCTGTGGCTTTTTCTGTACTGTGACCACATTCACCCTCCATCCCCCCTTCTCCGTCCTGCTGTTGTTGCAGTGAGCAGTTTTGGAAGTGTTTGCTCCGCTTTTTTTCTGCACGCAAATGGTGATCAACCCTTCTGTGGATGAAGGACCAGCTTTTTGTTTGCTGCTTCACGACCCTGAACCTGTGTTAATCCTAGGGCCCAGTCCTCTTTCCTTGTTCCACTGTCAACTTCCAACCTTCTGACATTTTTCTGCCTTTAAGCCTTACGTGGCTCAAATTCCCTCTGAATGACAAGTGACTCCCTACTTGCATTTGTCCTCTCTTTCCTCCCTTACTTAGATGATCTCCACTGTGTTCTTTCACTTGGTTCAGATATTTCTGCAGTCAGTGTGTGTGTGGTGGCACCAGCTAATACATGCAGTACTTGCAGGTGGACAACAGAGTGCCGAATTGAAAGCTCTTTTTGGGGAGGGAGGATAAGCAAAGCTATCATGTACACCCCTCCCACCTCACACATTTCTTTAACATCTACTCCTTACATGCCAGAGACAGCTGCCTCACCATCCACAGGCAGTACTTCTAGCGAAAGGTACAAGCCCTGCCTTTTAGAAGAAGTTTTAGGAGGAGGTTTAGGAGAGTTGGCTGGTGCCAGCTATCCCCACGGCCATTTCAAACCATGGGGGAGCCGACACTAGCAGTAGCAGTTGCCATGTGCTGAGAAAACGTTCCTGGACAGGCCTCGAACAGCCTGATCTCAGCCAGCTTTGCACGCCCTGTGGAGGTGCATGGGTCTGTCTGCAGCACTGCTGGCGCACACAAGGCCCTGGGACACGTCCACGAGCTCTCCAGGTGCTCGTAGCAGCATGCGTCCCATCGTGGCCCCTTCTGCAGTGCACCACTCCACCAGCTAGGGCGGGTGCTCCTGGGGAGACCAACAGATAGGTAAAGGCAAGCAGTGGTCACCCATGGGGTCACTGAATTTCTTCCCTGAGAAATCTGGAGAGGAGAGAGGATCTGTTTAAAAGGGCTCAGGTGACTCCTGGGTGGTCCCCATCCTTCTATCTTGATTACAGACCTGGAGTTTAAAAGTGTGTGGAAATGAAAGCCAAAATCTGGGCTCTTCTATGGGCAAGGGTGAAAGAATCTGGGAACAGTTCATGTCTGACACTGTAAACTTGTCTAGCTGCCAATCACAATTATGGGAACTTGTGTCAATGCATCTACTGATTTTTCTCCGCAGGGAATCTGGGTTTAAAAAGCAGTGTGGATGAGGGGCAAATGTTGCCTTGTGCAAGCCCCCTCTTTGCTACAACTCATTCCCCCTGGTAGGGTTTGAACACAGCTCTCATCTGTGCTGTGTATTTGTATCGAGCAGGCAGCAGTCCTCCCATACGGTTCTGAGGAATTTCTCTGCATTTCAAACAGAGGTTTCAGGCTGGTTTTTAAGCTTCCAAAGATATTTAATCTTTCCAGTGTGTCAGCTTTTACACAAACAAATACAAGCAGCCTGCTTTGCGCGACACATGTTGCCAGGTCTCAGAACAGTAATAAACCAGTAGGGCTGTAGATTGAGGAGTATGGCATTTGCTGTGAAGTTACAGCTGGGAATAATTCTGCATGTCTTTCCAGCCACTTGTTTTATTAAAAAGTCAGCTCAATTGGCACTTCACAACCAAGCCCACTGGTCATTCATACAAAAAAATGTCTGTACAAGCCCGAGTTCCCTTGATTTAATGAAAAGCCTTGGATGGCTTTATTTAGGTAGCAGTAGAAATTTATTCCTTCAGCTGTTTTATTCATCTTTCCCAGCTGTGATCTTTTTGGGGGGTTGGTTTTCTTCTTTGAATTTTATTCCAATGTCCTTTTCAGCTGGTTTGCATGCATTGCTAAAAATTCCCTTTGGTGCAGGGTTGTGCCTGTGCTGTAACTCATCGTTCTGCTGGGGTACCGCAATCTGCAGCTCAGATCCACCAGACCTCACAGCAGGAGGAGCAGCAGCGTAGGCATCTGCACTTCTGACCAGCTCAGAAGAAGTTTAAGTAGAGCCCAGAGTCCTTTCCACGATGGCAGCTTTGTTGGTGATGATACAATGATGGAAGGAAGACTTGTGCTACTGCAGCAGATAAATGGCTGCAGTAGGCATGGAAGGAATTAAGTCTTGCTTCTGCTCTTTCTCAAGCAAACGCTGAATATGCGGAGCAGGGATCTTACAGGCTGGCACGGTAGCTCGTGCCAACGGGATTATTAAACACCAGCTTCTTCTGTAGGGAAGGGTGAGCGGGTGAGTAGGGAGCGGAGCAGTTGGGTGCAGTTGGTATTTGCAGTGGTCTTCTGCCCCCGTGTCCTTCTCCGCAATGCGATTATGTGTCTGTCTGCTTCATTTTCAGCTCATCAAAGCAGGGTCATGATGATTCTCTTTGTCCTGGAGATGGAGTGGGTGTTAAGCACCGGACAAGACAAACACTTCACGTGGCACTGTTCAGAGAGCGGCCAGCGGCTGGGAGGGTACCGCACCAGCGCAGGCGCCTGTGGCCTGCAGTATCCTTTGCTGAGCTCTCAGTTTTACTTCTCTTCGGTACTCAAACAGCCCTTTTAGTTTGTTTTTCTAGCTGTCCTCCAAATTTTGTGCCCGGTATAGGTTCAGTGCTTTGTGAGAGAAACTGTTATTTAAAGCCAATTTTAAAAACTGTCTGTTCTCCTTGCTTTGTCTCCTTAATGCGCGATGGCATATTTAGGTCTAAGCATTTTGAGCGAAACAATGGGCGATCTGCAACCTATTGTGGTCTGCTATTGTAATAAATATGGACAGGGCCTTCATTTAAACATGCAGTGCATGCTTTCTTCTAAGAATTAATGGTAGCAAAGTAGGTCGGTGATCAGGTCAGTGGGCCTGTGTGTATGCATGGTAAAAATTAAATGACTTTAATATAAAATAATGAGTACTTGTCCTTCACTCTGCAACAGCCCACTATGTATTGGGAATTTGGTTTAACTAAAGAGTAAATGGCTCCAGAAATGGCACTCAGGTGGCTTGTTCACCTAGAGCTGCCCCAGCTGCCTGACAATAAAAGAAATATTAATTCAGCTTTACTGCAAATGAAAAGGGAAGTGGAAAAGTATGAGCTCTTAGGCTGAAACCAGGGGTTAGCATAAACAGAATTTTAGTGCCCTGTAGTGTATGTGGTATAGCTGATGTGTGTTTTATTAGTTCATGGGAAGTAAGACTGACTCAAATTTACTGTCTGAACATGGACTTGCTTTGTATCATCTGGTCATTCAGCCAATCTAAATGGCATAAAGACCAAATTTAATTTTTAATTAAATGATAAATACTTTTGAAAGTGTGATGCAGGAATTTGTCCTGTACTGCCTAAATGTCTCTAGAGAACGAATCATTTCGAGTGATTTAAAATTTTGGAGGACACTTTTTAATTTGGGTCATCAGATTGTGCTGGTGGAGGGCAGGGGAAGGGACAATCATTAACAAATATTGCAAAAAGCTTGGCAGAACCAGGAACATGGTTTTTTTTCCCCCAGTGTCCTGTGTGCATAAAATCAGTGCTAAGCAGTTGCTCCTTAAATATCTAGTATGGACTCTGAATGTGGAATTAAAGTGGACAAAGAGGTCTGAATCTGTCCAGTTCGGTGGTTCCAGTAGGTGGTTGAATGAGTCCAGATTTTATTCAGTTTAGAATATGATGTGTGATGCACCTGATGTCGCTGGCACTTCCTCAAATATGACATAATACAGTAGCCTTTCGTTGTATTCATAAACTTAACTGTAATGAAGAAGCAGTGTGGTGGTTGACCCTGGCTGGATGCCAGGTGCCCCCCAAAGCTGCTCTGTCACTGCCCTCCTCAGCTGGACGGGGGAGAGAAAATAGAACGAAAGGCTCATGGGACAAGATAAGGACAGGGAGAGATCACTCAGCACTTACTGTCACGGGCAAAACAGACTCAGCTTGGGGAAATGAGTTTAATTTATTACCAATCAATTCAGAGGCACTACCACCATCGCTGATGGGCTCGGCCTTGGCCAGCGGTGGGTCCGTCTCGGAGCCGGCTGGCATTGGCTCTGTGGGACATGGGGGAAGGTTCTAGCAGCTTCTCACAGAGGCTGCCGCTGTAGCCCCCCCACTACCAAAACCTTGCCATGCAAACCCAATACAAGCAGAAAACTACTAGTAGTTATTTTATACAGTTTTGGGAAGGGAAAGAGAGAGTGGACACCATCCAACTCTAGCACCTAAGTTAGAAAGCCTGGGCAGATGACTCCTCTGTTCATGGCAAAGGGCTACTTCAAAGGTGTTTCATAACAGAACCGCAAATTGTGTCCTCTGGAATAGTCTCTTTTTTTTTCTCACTCTTTGGTTTACTCAGGGAGACTGCACTATTAATATGAACAGGTATGAGCTTGATCCCTAAAAGCGCACTCTGAATACCTCCTTGAGAGTGGAGCACTATTCATGAGGTTGCGGTATACTCGTGTTAAAAGAATTAACAAGTCATGAAAGGAATGCAAAGCTTGTATAAGCAATGTATTTTCCTCAGCATTTATCCATCAGATTTGATGTGGAAACCCGGCACGTGTTTGTTGGTGATCATTCTGGGCAAGTGACCATACTCAAACTAGAGCAAGAGTCCTGCAGCCTTGTTACGACATTTAAGGGACACACAGGTAAGGCCTCAGGAGACCCAGTTTGGTCCTTCATCATGTTCAGCTTCATGGTGGTTTGACTCTCCTGTGAAAGACTAGGATGGCTTGTGTCAGTGCATAGCATGGAAGGGAGATAGACCTTAAATGGTGACTACAGCTCAGGGAAGTTTATTCTTTATTGGTGGTCGTTCCTCAGCATTTTCTCTCCATATCCGTCCTCTGATTGAACACTAATAGCTCAGTCACAAGGTAGCACATGGTAGTTCAGTCCTCGAGCTAGGATACTGTGAAGATGTCCATAATATTCCACACTTGCTTCTCTTTTGTAATCTCCTGGGAATGATGGAGATGAAAAGCTGTGTAGTCACACCGTGACCATCCTTCTATCATGCTTTACTGCTCAGTGGATTCATCCATGCGAGTGGCAGCGGAACCCTCTGCCCACAGAAGAGCAGGATGGGGCTTCAGTAGGTTTTCTAGGCTGTCAGTTTTCAACTGGCAAGCACAGTGCCTGCATGGCCTTTGCTAAAGAGACCTGCGTTTTAATCACTCTCCCTGGTTTTGGTTGTATCTCTCTATATATGTTTAGCTACATTCCTGTCTTCCACTTTCTGTAATGAAATGACTGTTGTGTGCATCTGCTGTTTCAGGTGGTGTCACTGCTCTCTGTTGGGACCCAATACAGCGAGTTTTATTCTCAGGCAGTTCTGATCATTCCATTATAATGTGGGATATTGGAGGAAGAAAAGGAACAGCCATCGAGCTGCAAGGACATAAGTATGTTCAAAGCCCTTCCTCCTGCTTTCATGGGAGAAAAGCTACAGGTAGAAGCCACATCGGGAAACAAACAGCCCAAAGGTTACAGTCTTCATAAGCCTCAAGGTTGTATCTGTGACCCCCTGTGGTCCATATACAACAGAAATAAGTTGCTTGTAGTGTTTTTCAGCATTGGGCCCACAGGCTGGTTTGAGAGGCTACAAAAGGTGATGAAGGAAAGCATAATATCTGTAATCCTGAATGTGTTATGCCAGAGCCTGCACCTTTGTTGGAAAGAGGAGGGTCCTCAAATGAGAACAGTTGCAGGGAAATTCTTGCTTTTTAGGTGTCAAGGTCTTTCCTTCCCCTAGAGGGAGCATCAGGCTTGACAATTAGTCCCTTTTTCCTCCGCGCTAACTTTTTCCATGCCACTTTACCTACAGCCTGAATTCTAAGTAAAGTGCTTTACCCATAGGGGCCTTCCCCAGCTCCTCAATGCAAAGAGGCTTCATCTTTGCACGTACAGACCTCACATTTGCATGGCATAGTAGGTGTCTTTGAAGAAGAGTAAGCCTGTGCTGGGCATTGAGTAGAGGTCAGAATGGCTCTAGCTGCAATGACCTCCTAGCCTTTTAATATTGGCAATAAAGCAAGTTTGTTTCAGTGTACTGGGAGTGCATATATGTGGGACTTTTGTGCCAGGGTCGGGTCTGGAGAGGCAAAATCCCACAGTGGTTTTGGTCTAACAGTTTCTTACATATTCATATGTTTCTTCTCAATGATGCCACACTCTGCTGAGCAATTTGGATGCCGCTGGGATTTCAGAGCACTGCAGAGCTCTCGCTGAAATTCCCAGATCACCCTCGTACCCTACCAGTGGTGCTTGCTAATGCACTGCTGCTAGATTTATTGACATGGAAATTAGTTCTCCTAAAACGAAGTTAGCCTCTGGATCTTAATCTGTGGCATGGCTGTTGGCTGACACTGTACAGCATAGAGACCTGGTCCGAAGGGACTTAAGAAACATTTCACCCGATGGTGCCCCTGGCGTCGGCAGGCGGGCACTGGGAAGGCAGGCTGTGTTGTACCAAACTGTCCCGTTTGTTTTGTTGTGCCTTCCCCTCTGGAAAAGTAGCCACGTGCACAAGAACATGTGTTAGCATGGAAGTCTTTTGGATAGACAAGACCAGTGGTGGTAGCAAAGAAAACTAAATGTTGCAGGTTATTTCCAGTTGCTCTATGCTCATTTACTGTCTCTTCATAATTTTGCTTTTTCTATAGCAGTGTTGTATGGTCTTTGTTTCCCGGGTTGTAAATAGCTTGAGATGAGGCCTGGTTTTCTTTCTTTTATGAAAGAATGAGCACAGCTTTGGGGGTTTAAACTGACTTCTTTCTCCCATGTTACTTTTAACCTAAAAGAAGAAGCAAAAGCACCTAAATCTTCCACCTTACCTTGGGAAGGCTTAGGAGCAATTTAGTGATTCCTATATTATTTTTGAAACTCCCTACGCTTGTTAGTGCTAAAAGAAAATCTTCAGTAGTTCCTCAGCACTTCATTCCTAGATGTTGCAGAGATTTATGAAAACAAAGTTGTTCCTGACTTTCTGACAGAAAGGTACCTTACCAGGGCTGCGTTTATGCATCCAGATGTGCCTTTGGAGAGGGCTGGAGCTGCAGCTCTGTTCAGGCTTCCCAGTGCAGCTGGGACCTCCTGTCTCAGGAGCAGCAAGAATAGTTATCAGAACAGGTCTTTGCTTTTGTGGGTGCTGCCCGGATGGGTGACACTCTGGTCCGGTCCCAACTGGACAGCAAAGACTGATTTGCATCCAATGGATACCATGTACACTGAGGGGAGAGGGAAACATATGAGCAAACAAGTGGTTTATACTGCTTTATTGTATATTCTATACTTTCTTGTGTACTAGCCATAGATGGTTGATTAGTAACTGTCTTGTTTCTTTTTCAGCGATAAAGTTCAGTCTCTCTCCTACGCTCACCACACTCGGCAGCTCATCTCCTGTGGTGCAGATGGGGGAATCGTTGTCTGGAACATGGATGTTGAGAGGCAGGAGGTAGATACTCAGTTCTTGTCGGTTTGGTCTGAAACAGTCTTGGGAAGAAGGGGGCCTTTCTAAAATGTGCAACTTTCAACCTGAGCAAGATCATTCCAGGCTTTAAAAATGTTTTTGGACATGCTCCAGTTGTTATACAGCAATTATGCTGTGCCTTTGATAATACAGTACAGGGGAAATTTTCTGGCAGAAAATGCATATTAAGTAGGCTGCTAAACAGCTCTTACCCTTTACATTACTGTTCCGAAAGACATTCTCTGAGGAGGGTAGTGTGAGATGTTCTGCTTTGTTTTTCAGGATGTCATGAGAAATATTATCAGTTCAGAGGTAAATGGATGGGTTGATAATTATTAGGGGGTTTTAAGGAAACAAAACAAGAAAGCTCTTTGTCATCTCTGGAAACCTGCAACCCAGGTGGTTTTTTTCCTGTTCTTGCTAAAAAGACATTTAACTAGGGCTTCAATCTCACCCGCTACCCGGTCTTGCTTCCCTCCGGTGTAACCACGTAGAAGCGGGGCAAACGATGACGTTGCCAATCCAGACAGTTAGATTTCACCCACACGCTCCTAATTGCTTTTGTGCTGCGTGTCCTATGAATGCAAGTGGGTGCAAAAACGCACCCCGGGTCTTCGGTGCTGTGGGAGCAGCCTCCGCTCGGCAATTGCCGAGACCTGACTCAGAGAGGGGGAGCGAGCGCCGTGCTCGGTGAGTCAGGCATCAGCCCTGCTCGCCAGCCTGGCAAATCCTGGTAAGGTGAGCCACGGGAAACCTCTGCCCTGTTCCTGCAGGGGCTAGGAAGGCACCCCCAGCCCCTGCAGTGGGTAAGTCTGAGCAAGACTTTTGGCAGCATGGGCTATCACCGGCTTTGCTGGTTCTCAAGGGTTTTTGCCTCCCCGGGTCGTGCGTTTCTCCCTTGAGCAAGGAGGAAAGCTAAGTGGAAAATTGGATTTAAAAAAACTACTGAAATGGGCATAGGCAGGAACTGAGCTCCCTTTTTTATGTGGATTAGCATTCCAGTTGGCTCTCTTTAATTGCTAATCTAATGGCCAATTATGTCATCAGCTCCAACAGTGAAACGAAAGCAGAGTGGCTTCCTTCTTCCCAGCAGATGTTTCATTTTTGCTGCAACTCAAACATCCAGAAATGAAAACCTTTATTTATTTGCTGCCTTTGAAAGGCTACAGTAAGGGTTAAGACAGGCTGGCTGCAAAACAGGCAGCAATGCTGTGAGAAGGCTGGTTTTAAAAGTGGAGGAGAAATATAACTAGCTAAATGAGGGCTTAGCAGCAGGTGCTAATGGGTGCGCTGCTTTGTCTGACTATGGCTATGTGGGCTTGTTATCAGTAGCGCAATAGGGTTTTCATGGTGCTAAACCACTCCTGAAACATGAACCTTTGAGATTTTAATACCAAACCTTGGTTTGGGGTCCTAGAGCATTTTCCTCTGGATTTTGGCTTTGTCACTTTTGCCCTCATTTAAGGGTTTTCTCCATGTGATGTGTGCTCAGTACTCACCTTGATGCTATCAGATTTTCCCACATCTGTGAGACTGCATTAGAGTGAAATCTGCCATTTTAGCCCTTGGTTCTTTATTTTAATCTCTGTTTTCAAAAAGCTATAAGACAACAACATCTGAAAGGTGCTAGAAGCTGTGTTTCTATTTGGCTACAAAGCAGTTACTTGTCACAAGCAAAATGTCGTCTTCATCTGTAGTTTTCAGATGCTTAAGGGTTGAAAACTTACGCACGCAGGTGTAACTGTAGGCATTAAACAGAAAGACTGTTGTGGGTAGAAAAGACAAGGATTTGCCCCAGCAGAATAAACTGCCTTCAGAGTAACTGGCAGAAGAAGCTGAAGCAGGTGGTTGCTTTATTGCTGGGCGTCTCCATCAACCTTACCTTATCTTTGCTTGGCTTTTGTATTATTTTTAAATCTCAGTCTCCGCTGCGTTTCTTGCCGTTTTAAATTGCAGCATGTAAGAAGCCAGTGGCTCTGATAAGACAACTGTGGTTTGCTAATAGCACTTCCTCACAAAATATTAAACATTATATAGTGTTTATTCAATCTCGTGTGGTTGGTGGGGCTGGTTGGGAACATGAGGCAGTGCTGGCAGGGCTGTGCTGGTCTGGCTGGGGCTGCCCCGCTGCAGGGACAGGACAGACCTGCTTGCCAGCACTGGCTTTGGGCTGAGCTCTTGTCGTGGTGGGGCAGAGAAAGGAGAAGTAGTCATCTGCTGGGAAGGAGTGTCGGTCTTGCTAGGCCAGGTTAGGACAGACAGACTGACAGCCAGCTGGAGAGGCATCAAGAAGCGAGACTCTTCCTGAGTCTCGTGTCCCCTGGAGGGTTTCCTAAACACTGTGGGGAGACGTGCTTCGTGTCCTCCAGCAGCCCAGTGCAGGACCAGTGTCAGGGGACCCAAATGTAGGGGAGGAGATGGACTGCCCCCTCCACGTGCCCCCCTGCCACTTCAGGCGTTTCTTGAGCTCTTTCAGGATCTGGCAAGACTTGCTTCCCTGCAGGGCATCTGGTCCATGCTACACTGCACAGCAAAACCTGGCTGCAGGAGAGAGAAATGCCTTTAGAATTTTCTTTGTTTAAGTCTTACCTGCTTCATCCACAGCGTGAGTGCAAAACTATGCGCCGTGTTAGGAAATAGAAGACCTTCCTTCCATCATCTTCATGTAAAAGCAGGGAAAAGAGCTGGTTTTAGTTCTAGGCTTTTTCAGGTGAATCTCATCTTTCTCCCCGCTATGTGTAATTTGTAGCCCAGATACCTCTGACAGCAGGAATGCCTCTTACAGTGTTAAAGAAAGAAAGAAAGAATAAAACCAACAAAACCACATCAGTATTTCAGATACTTTCCCCTTCCCTCCAGATGAGTAGCTTGGCAATTGGAAATACTAACTGCCCCCAGTTCCCACCAGAGGCAATAGCAGATGGTGAATGCTGTCCAGACAGGACAGAATATTTTTATGTGCTTAATTCCAGACTTGGAAAGGTGGGGGAGGCTTGTTTGTTCCTGGGTTATTTTTATGGTCTTATAATTGAACTCTGCTTCATGATTTGGGTGAATTGTTCCTCCCGTGTCCTTTAAGGCTCAGAGCTGAGCCAAAAAAGACATTCCAGGAAACAGTCAAAATGGCATCTTGTGAAAATGGGGATTCTTACTGAAGTTTAATTTGCCACATTACCACACCCCAGTACATCTTTCCTGTCCTGTCTCTAGGCTCCATTGGAAGCTTTTCTGTTTGTTGCTCACTCCCGCTTTGTGTTTATGTGTGTGTGTGTTGCAGACCCCAGAGTGGCTGGATAGTGACTCCTGTCAAAAATGTGACCAGCCTTTCTTCTGGAACTTCAAGCAAATGTGGGACAGTAAGAAAATAGGCCTCAGGCAGGTTTGTATGCGTCCTTTGCTGTGTTAACATAGTGCAGTTAGGCTTTTCTTTCATAACAGATCGTGGTAACCTTTTTTTCCCTTCAAACCTTGAGAACTTGTGCTTTGTTCTTCCACTGAGTGCTCAATAGTGGGACGGTGGGCTCGCCACTGATGAGGCTTGATTTTGTGGTCAGAAGGAACACACTTCTTTTTCTTCCTTTTTTTTTTTTTTTTCTTTTTCTTTCTTCCCCCCCAGCCAGTCCCAATAGCAAATGCGTGTAATAGGCCTTGGGCCGAATAAATTGCTTTTGAGCCTTCCATAGCTTTAGTCATGGTGGGATTTTGCTTATTGTTGAAAGTGCAGAAAGATTTTTGCAGCTGAATTTTGGAGATTGTGCTGGAACCAAAGCTGTTTTCAATGAGGTTGGGTAAACATCTGTAACTGCTCAGGCTGCAGTGGAAAAGGCTTATTGGTCTGCTTGGAACACGCTGCTGCATTTTCCTGCCCAGCGGGAGGGGGCTGTGCATCACAGACTTTTGGGAAAGGGGCGTAAAAGTGCTGAAAGGGTTGTTCTCCTGGAGCTTGGAGAAGTCAGGTGTCTGGGGCAGAGCAGAGCTGCATCTTCTCTTCGTGTAACGCTCGTCACTGCAGAGCCTGGCTGTCCTGCGGCCGGTGAGGCAGCCTCGCAGTTCTATGCAGCCAGCACGTGAGAGAACGAGGCGGGTAGCATCAAAATGCAGAAACACTAGTGCTTCTGGGGCTGAAAATGGCCAAAGGAGTTGACCAAGGTGATTAGATGGTAGATGTTTACACTTAGAGGCTGGGGTGGGACTCTAGAATGACGCTATGCTAATGTAGCCCCGTCCTGCCTCGACCTGGAGATGGTGGTGTCATCCCCTGCACCCCCAAAGCGAGACTGCCGGGGACGGGAGTAATTACAGCTCCCAGCCCTGCGGCAGATGCCCGGCTGGCTGGGACCCATCTCCTGGGTGCCTAGTGGGGCTCTTTGTCCTGTCCTTTCATCTCTAGCTGTGCTAATGAAAAGGGGACAGCTTGGACTTCTTTCTTCCACCTCCTACTCTGTTGAAACTCCCCTGTAACACTGGTCGCGCTCGGTGTAGAAGCCCTGACCTGCAGCTACATCCATAGATGCCGAGTGACGGAGGCAGGGATAATTTACTGGGTGGTGTATGGTGTCACCCTGGGGCTTGGGGGAGAGGTAGAGTCCACCTAGCCTGGGTAGTGCTTTATCTGCCTCTTCCCAGCGTCCATGCTAGTGATCAGCTGCTGCTTGCCCCCAGGTAGTAGAGGAAGGGGAAAAAAAGTAAGATTCTCCCCCCCCGCCCCATTTATTCTGAAGTCCTTGCCTGTTTTCCTTCATATTCCTTGGAAGAGTCACTTTCCTGTTTGCTGCAGCCTTGGCTGGGTCTTGCTGGAGCAAGGTGGTAGAGCCAGTGGGACCTGAGCAGTGACCTACCTGGGTTTGTGGCTGAAGTTGTCTCTCCGCATGTTGTCTCCTACAGCATCACTGTCGGAAGTGTGGGAAGGCCGTGTGCGGCAAATGCAGCTCCAAGCGCTCCTCCATCCCGCTGATGGGGTTCGAGTTTGAAGTGAGGGTCTGCGATAGCTGTCACGAGTCCATCACGGATGAAGAGTAAGTGTGGATGCTGGGCCGCCTTGCACTGGAGTGGGGCAAGACTCCTGCATCTGGGAGAGCCTGGGCAGATGCAAGGCTCTGGGAGGGAGCAGCCCAGCAGGGTTGTCCCTGGGCTCTTTCAGCAAGATAAGCCTCTGCGGTGCCTGCCAAACTGGGAGGGATAGCGAGGCTTCCACCCCTACTCCTCCCGTGCCAGAAAGGTCTCAAAGTGGAGTTTACAGGGAGGTTGCTGAATTAATGACTCACAGCAGCATTCAAATACTGATTTCCTGGATAGAGAACGTTTTGGGGGAAGATCCTGCAATCACAGTCTTTGCTGATTTTTGGATTTCTTTCTTCAGGCGGGCGCCCACAGCCACTTTCCACGACAGTAAGCACAACATCGTTCACGTACACTTTGACGCCACGAGGGGATGGCTGTTGACCTCAGGGACAGACAAGGTTATTAAGGTAGGAGTGAGGAGGCTGCTCTAGCTCCTGTATCTCATTTCCCCTTCCTCTCCTGTGTGATGGCAGGTATGTCCTACCTGCTTTCTTCCACCCAGAGACCCCTCACTGGTGGACTTCTGCCCAATAAGGACCAAGGAGGTCTTGGTCTGTGAAGTTACTGCCTGAAGGGGCTGGGACAAGTGCTCTCTCTACCTTTTCCTCTCGGGGAGACAAACTGTATTTCAACATAGTGAATCTCAGTTTGTGCAGCTAGGTAAAGAAATAACTAGAATAACGAGTAAGTTTATAACAAAGCTTGAATAATTAAAAAAAAAAAAAAAAACCAACAAAAAAACCCCCCAAAACTCACAATGTGTTATGACTATGCTAATCATTCAAGTTAGCAATATAGTATGGGTTTTTTGGTTTCTCTTAAGGCCAGCTGTGAACCTGGCTCCTAAGCATAAACATGTGTAAAGCATAGTGACATACACAATGTCAACCTCTGCCAGTCTGCGGCGAGTGCTGGAAAATGAAATCAAACTTCTTCAGACTTGCTGTGTCTACATCTAACTGTGTAACCTCTCTTAAGCAAAAAAAAAAAAAAAAAAAAAGTGCAGGTTATTAGAGATGACATTATATACTACATTTTATTATCCTTTACCATCACTCACTATGTTATTATGTTTTATTATATTAACAGTTATGGGATATGACACCAGTAGTTTCTTGATGGTACGTCAGTGGAACTTACAGAAGAAACAGATTTCCTAACCCTAATCATACTGCAGAAGATAGGTAACGCTGGGTGCATATGGCAGATCAGAAAGGAACTAACGCGTTTACAATGATTTTACGTCCTCTGCTTGATCAAGGCTGAACATTTGCACGAAGACTCTTTCCACTTATTCTCAAAATATACAAGAAGGTATTTTTTTAACTAATGGTTTGTACAATCTGACCGGTTGTCTTGAGTTTGTTTGGAAAATCCGTGTGTGGTGCAATTTTTAGTTTTTATATTCCACTATGTCAAGATACTTGCTGCTTTGTACAGAGGGTTCTTGGGTTGTGTCTTACCATGTGAGTTTTTGGTATCGACATACTGTGTAAGGCAATCGGCTCTCCGCGCAGCGAGTGCCTATTGATTTGGGATGTTTTGGGATGTTTCTGCTGACCATGCTCTCTGTCCAGTGGAGGAACTCCAGCCATGGTGTTGCATGTTCTCTGGGTGCATCACCGAGGAGCTGATGGACTATTGCAGTTCCTAAAAGGGCTCTACCATCTACTTGTCCTAGCAGACATCATCCAGAGAGCATTTTATGGGTTTGTAGCAGCTAAAATCCAGCTTCCCGCCTCTTTTCTTGCTGCACAAGTTGCAAACCCAGGGGGCCAGGTTGCTTAGCAACTAATTTCTACAAAAGCTGAAATACTTTTACAGTTCAGAGCATTACGAGGAGCACACAGACCTCTTTGAGTTTGATGAGGCTGACAGGCTGATTCAAATTAAATTATTGGCAACAGGAACTTTTGGGAGTGTGTGCATTGGGGGAGGGGGGACGGGCAGATCTGAAACTGGTCTAGGTCTGAAAAGTCTGGTCTACCTCTACCTCTACCTTGTGCAGCAACATTTCAGCATTTATACCTGTCTGTGTTGTTGAAGATGAATTTGATTTTCCTGGTTAGTCATATTTATTTTTTAAAATGCTGATGGTTTTTATTAATTTCCTCTATAGACCAGAAACTGATATTGCTGAACAACGCCCATTGTCCTGTTGTCATATTTTGCGGTTTCTTTTAAAAATAAAAATTATTTAAAAACCTGGATTGACCCAAATTACCTTTTTGGAAGGACGTTGTCAAGATGAATAAACAAAAAGAGCCCCTTTTTTCCAAAGGGTTCTTCTCTGAAGAGTCAACCCTCTGTTCCTTTAATCCATTTCACTTTTTAGCACGCTGTTGCTCATGTGCTTCAAAGAAACTGGTGTAGAGACCAGAACTGCAGACCAGAACTAGGGCTGTCCTGTATCTCCTATTTGAGCAGGCCTCATGGTCTGTAGCTGCTGTGACAGCATGTCAGTGGTGCTCAGTCTTGCCCCATTTTGGACTTTAGTTTTCCCCTCTGAAGGAGGGAGGCCATGATATTTACCACTACAGAGCACATTGCTACCTGGAGAAACTTTGTGGTTTTGCTTGAGTGATAATGCCAAAAGAAAATAAAGTGTGTCCTTTGTTTGCCCAGCAGTAGTTCACTTTTGAGGAAACAAAAAGGTTAACACGATCCATGGCGTTAATTCTAGACTGGTGAGCTGCCGGAGTAAAGGGCGAGTGGACTTTCAGGTGCGTGCTGTAGGACTGCTACGTATTTTCAGGGAAACTTCTCTTTTCAAACATTCTATAAACTGTGCTTAAGCATTTTGCAGTCATGTTCTCCGAAATGATGCCACCTTGGCTTTCCTGGTCATACAGCTTGTTGTTGGTTCCCCTCTAGGCAGCATATTTTAAAGCATATTTTCAAATATAATTCACACAGCACTAAAAAGATTCTTTTTCTAGCTTGAATGTTAATTGTTTTCTGAGTCCTCCCACCTTCTCTCCTGGAAGCTAGATGCTTTTTTCCTCTTGGAAGGCTTTTCGTTACACCTTGTGCATGTTTTCTGATGACTGAAGTGTTCTTGGCTGACAAAGCTATGCAAGATGAGCAAGTTGCCTGCCAATATTTCACTCCAGCTGGAGAAGATGTGTGAAACTTTGCTGGACTATGCTGTTCCACGTTACCTTGGGCTCAGGGCCTGTTGGCCGAAGACCTGACTTGCTTTGCCCTGCAGAGAGTATCTCTCATGGTGGCAGAAACACGGGAGCGCTGAAGTGCACTTAAATCACTGTTCAGCACTCTGTTCCTGAGGAGACAGCGGTTGCAACAAGCCTGGGACTCCGGCATGAATTGTGCTTACACTGATGGAGTGGTGGAGTCAGCAAGCTGAGGATCTGCCCCCAGCTCAACCCCTAGTCCTTTTGAACACGTAATGTTCAAACAGAGGTGAGGAACTGACTCCAAAGGAGACTAAATTGGGGAGCGAGGTGTGTGTGGACTGTTCTGCAGTAAACTCGTGGCCACCCCTGCATTGTCTCCCAAGGGGTTGTGGTTTCCGTGGTTTTTATGAGTGGATGTTGCGTATACAAATCCATTTTGCAAAATTTCTCTTGCTGTTCTTTCTGACTGAACTATCAGCAGGGTTGTCTTGCAGTCTTAGGACAAACTGGTCTTGGCTTAGAAACTGAAATAAGCTGAAAGGAAAGCTGAGGGGGGACAGGGAAGTTTGTCCCCTTGCTATGACCTTAAGAGCTATAATGTAGAGATGTGAAGGGAAAAGAGGCGTCTACTTCAAACAATAATTCCTTTACCTCCCAAATGAAACAAGAAGGATTTGATGTTGGGAGAGTTAAAATGCCTGCCTTCCTGTTCTGCTATGTTGGGGTAACAATCTCAGCTGCTTCTGTCTTCTAGATCTGCACAAAAAGGAATCCCTTTTGCCTGGTCCTTTTCTTTCCACTTTAGTTGCTGAATAACAAATCTGTGCTATTAATTGCATTATTGGGGGGGATGTCTTTTAGTACAGATGTAAACTAAGCGGCGCCCCCCCACCCACCCCCCCCCCCACACACACCCCCCCACACACACTCAAACGTAGCAAGGTCCCCTTCCCCCAGGGTTGCTGAAGTGCAGCAGCAGGCTTTTAGTGGTATCTCCTGCTGTGCCAAGGGGCGTGCAAACAATGCTGGCCTTCCTCCGCTCTTTGCTTTAGAAAAATTGATTTTCATGTCTCTCTTAGCTGGTGTTTCCTTGCGGGAAGAAGCAGTGTTCTTCAGAGCATCTACCTGCCAGTTTTGGCTTTAAAACGAAGAGTATCTGTCGCGCGGAGGCGGGTGGCGGGGCAGGTGCTGGTCACATACACAGTGCCTGGGCAGCTGACTTGAGCCGCTTGTGTTCCAGGTGGCTGAGGGAACATCAACCTGAGCCCCAACCTTCAGTCTTTTTAAGCTGAAAATACTTAAGTAAAACGAAAAGTATGTGGGCAACCGCTTGCAACAATAGCGCTGACGGTGCTTCCATCTGCAGGAGACTAACACTGTGGTTAGTGATGGTTGACACAGGGTGGTGCCTGGGGCTGGGAGTCAGCCAGGGTGGCAGAGAATGGTCCCGCATGGTGCCGTTAGCGTGCTCGGCTGTCAGCACTCCTGTCTAAGCTGCTCTGTATAGCGAAGCCCAAATGCCCTCCCCACCTGGTCCTCTGGAACGCGAGGCCATCACCTGAATGACCCGTAGAACATCGGAAGCGATGGCTGCGCTTGGTCCGGGAGGGTGGAGTGAGTATCTCCAGTGCCGGGAAAAGGAGGGATGTGTTCCTTCGGGGGGGTTGGCTGCTGGTAAGAAGGTGGGTGGCTGGATGCACAAAAAGGATTCTGCATGATCCGAAAAAGATGTAGGGGGAAAAAGGGGTTACTTTATGCCTGCTGCGGAAATCACTGTTAAGAGAGGAATATGCAACTTTTTTTTCCCAACTGTGTCCAGTTCTGGGCTCCCCAGTACAAGAGAGACATGGACATACTGGGGAGAGTCCAGCAAAGGGCCACAAAGATGACGAAGGTACAGGAGCACCTCTCCTACGAGGAAAGGCTGGGGGAGCTGGGACTGTTCAGAAGGCTCAGGAAGAAT
>JAVJGG010000008.1:32504283-32515391 GCA_035590195.1 Aviceda cuculoides
AAAGCAACTCCCTTTGATCTCTCACAGAAATGGCCAACAGGTACAGCTTAGCCTGTTATTTATTCTCATGCCTAGAGTCATGCAGCCATTTCTCTGTTGGATCCAGCCATGTCTGGCTGTGGTATGTGTTGAAACCTCCTACTTCATGGCTTCTTGACATAAATGCGATAATATTCAGCCTTGGCTCCATAAAGTAACATGGAAGGCATTTGGCAGCATTCCTAAATTCTTGCTGTTTAAACATGAGGAAGCAGATCCCTTCTGCATACCAGCATTGATTTATAGCTGAAGGCCGTGAGGAATCCTTCCATTTAAACTAAGCAGGTGAAGCAGGAGAGAGTTTCTGCATTCCCACTTACAGGTTTGAGCCCAGTCACCATCACACAGTGAAGGAAGCCACCAACCTGTCAAATAAAGTGGTTAAACATCGTTTAAAACATTCACTGCTACTTTCCTGGAAGGTACACTCCTCTGCATTTCTCTGTGGTGAAAGTTTCAAATTATGTTGCATAACTTCACAAAGCCTTGGGTTTTATTTTAATGCCTCCCAATTTTTCTTCCAATTCAAAGAATGCAACCTTACTGTGTCTTGAGACAGCAGGTGCATATTCACAATGGGAAAGACTCTGCAACAGAAAGAAAATATTGCAGGCATTGCTCTCCCCCATGATGAGAACACCTGAACCCAATTTATTTTTAACAGGCCTATGGCATCCTACTTCCTCTCAACAGCAGGCACACTACAGCACTCTCACTGTGTAATTAGAAGCTTTATGGTTAGGCTGTGTCAGCAGTGGCACTAAGTTCCTGGAGAAGTGGATTTAAACTTCTGGGAGAACTCTTCCAGCACCTCCATTAGCTTCTCCTCATCCTCCGGTGGACTGTGGGTGCTTGCCAGGGGTAAGTGTGTAGGGACTGGTTGCCTGTCTGGAAGACAAAAATAAATTTAAAAAAAAAAAAAAAAAAAAAAGCCTTATGGGCACATTTAACCACCTCTTCTAGCACAGAGGAGATTTTTCTGCTAGGCTCTATATTGCCCAAACATACCTCATGGTCTTGAAGCCAGGAAACTTACCTTCTCGGTATCTGTAAACAGTATTAGTTAAGTGTATCTTCCAAACCAGAAATGAAACTGGTTTCATTTGTATTCTGGAACTAGAGTCATTGTCCTTTAGCATGATATGACTTCGACTGGGGAGCAAGACCTCCTTTGCCGCTGAGGCCAGTACAGCTAAAGGAAGGCCTCACTGCGGGGTTACGCCTGCTGCCTGTCACTACTGCAACTCCTGCAAAGACCAATAACTTGCGATTGTCGTTGCAGGCACAGGTTGCTTTTGCAGCACAAGACAGGGTTTTTCCTTGGCTGCTGGATAATGTTTCTAGTGCTACACAGATTCCCCAGCTGGGACTTTGTAGTTTGGATTATTTTCAATCTTAAAATGCTTACTTTCGTCCTTAAAAATAATGGTTAAATTCTAAATGCTAAAGAACTTAAGCTAATTACTTAGTCACCATAAGTAATGTATCCAACATAAAGACATCTGACCAACTTTGCTCGATTTGATGCTTTGGTTTTCCAAGTCTCATACGCCTCGCTCACTCTGTAAATAGAGCTCTATCGCCATCCATTCTAAGGGATTTTTCTCTCCAAAACGTGGTATCTGGAGCCTGGGAACCTCGTGACAATGCTCTCAGGTGTCTGTGGAACAGCCGCCAAAGCACTGGCACAGCACGGTTAGTTTATTTAGTAAGTCCTTCCGCAGTAGCCAGCTGAGACTAGAAGAAGCAGCTGTTGCAACACTGGGCAGCAGATTCCTCTGAAAACCCATCAGGCTGCCACCGGGGCTTCCCGGGGGAGCAGAGATGTTTGCTCTCTTAAGAGCAAATCTAACTGGCTGCACACACCACATAACCTCTGCTCGTGGAAAACTGAGGAGAGAGGAACACGCAGAGGAACATTCCCTTCTCCACCACTGAATATGAACTGCTTCCGACCTAACTGTACTGCTTCCAGTAGCCTGTGCTAAAGTTTGGGAACTATGTTTGAAAGCCAAGTTCAGCATCATGGAGAAGATGCTTCTAGTCTTTGGAAAGCAGGACTCTGTCAAACATTTTTTTTTTATTTTGGCAGATGCAGAGAATTCTGGTTGTACGAGTCATGTTCTCACTTCCCGTTTTTTTTCCTCAGGAAAAAAAAATAAATAAAACGCTGGCTTTGGTTTGCACTCAAAGGGAACAGAATAAAAGAGAACGGAAGAAGTGGAGGGAAGGTGTGACTGATGCAGGAAATGGCCGCCGAGGACCGGAGGGTCTGCGGTGAAGTGCTCCTGCACACAAAGCCCTTTACTGAAAGGGCCTGAAGGGGTCCCACACTAAGCTGCGGCTTCCAAAGGGCAGTAGGAGAGAAATAACTGATTTCGTGGCTGTTTGATAAGCACAGGACGCAGACAGAGGACTTCTCTTGCAGCCTTAAGAGCAGTCATGCCAAGACCAAAGCTCTCAAAAGTCAACAGCTATAGCTAGAGCCAAGGCATGTTCCCTGTTTACTAAAGCTGGGGGTAGACAGAGGCCAAAGGCAAGAGCCTGGTGGAATTACGATCTAGAGAAAGAACAACTAGGCAGAAGCGTGATGACCAGAAGGTGACAGGAATACGAAAAAGGCAAAGCCGACTTCTACAAAGAAGACTGACCAGCTGGAATGTGGGGTTTCTGCCTGCACCACATCATGACATGAAAGGTCTCAAGTATCTGTCAACCAACCCTGTGTGACTGTCTGAGAGGGGACAGAAGGGACAAAGTCAACTTGGGAAAAGTCTGAACTCCCTGCATGCTCCGCCTAGACATTCAGTGAATCAGGATTCGAATGCCACATCCAACAAAAGTACTGGGCTTCTGTAAGCAATTATCCTGAGCTTTGCCTTTCTCCTTCTGGACTGACCTGCATCACCATTAAGACATCTGTGCTTCCCCCTGCTCCTACTAAGATGCCTGTAATTTGTCTGGGAGAAAGGAAAGGCTCTGCCCTGTGTTTCTATTCCCTCTACTTAGCGTGCCAAGAATGCCACTGCGCTCAAGTCTCTGCCCAGCATTAGAGAAAGGGGGAACTGGCAGTTTTAACTAGCATGGAGCAGTAGGAAGAAGAGCCTGTCAAAGCAAAGCCAACCCCTGGTGCTCTGAGAGAAGGATGCTAGTTTTCCCACATCATAAAAGATGCTGTTTGACTACTGTGATTCACCTTCCCTTGGCACAGTCCCGCATACAGCCGTTTTCATAAAAAAAAAAACCAAAAAAACAAAAAACCAACCCTCCCTAAACCATAACATGGTTTAGTGGGCATGGATGATGGTTGGACTCGATCTTGAAGGTCTTTTCCAACCTAAATGATTCTATGATTCTATAAAGAAATGCTTTGAAGTATCTATCAGCTACTTTAGAGGACAAAAGCAGAAACATAACACAGTCATTCTCTGATTGCACAGTTCTCACTTGAACCTTCACTATGGGAACAATTTTGAGTAATACTTTATCCTTTGAACAACAGTTGCCTGGTGGAGCCTTCATCCCCTTCCAGGCCAGATGGGGATCCTACAGTTCAGGCAGCTTAGGGATCTCCACCGCTACGCAGTGTCGGACACTGCTGCCTTACCTTGGAAGAACAAGCCACTCGGTAACTTTATTGCTTCAGATGATACTGCCAACCATACAACGGTGTCAGCTCCCTGGGCCTCTGTGCGCAGGGTATTCTTCATCTTCTGATAGAAATCTGGCATTGACGATCTCACAGCTAGAAAGAATAACAATGGAATGGTGGTCTGCCATGCGATGCTTTTTTGATTTAAAAAACAGCTTAAAATTGCCATTGTGAGCGTAGGAGGAAGAGAAGGCATCTCAGAGTTTATGAAGGAGAACCAGTATTTCCCCATAGCTAAGAGTACAATGTCTTCTGGTGGAATAGTGCTAAACTGCCAGATCATCCACCAGTTTGTTTGGGTCAAATTACAGGACCAAAACTAGCAGGAGCTGAGAACAGGATCAGCAAGAGACTCCTGAGCCAGTTCCATTCTAAACTGCAAAGAAGCCAAGACATGGGGGGAACAGAAATACCAAAACCCATGTTTTTTAGCTCTTATTTTCTCACCAGTTTTAAGAAACCAGTTGCAGCATTGTATTTAAAAACTGTATAGTGAACAGTACCTAAACCAACTACATAATAATTCAAACTCTGGTATCTTTTTATTTTGTTGAACAGGTGATGACTGAAGGCCCATCCCCTGCAGCTGTTTATTTTTGGGTGTAGGAGAGTCCTTGAACTTTAAGGTGGGATAACTTTATGGTTCATTAGGTTTAAAATCCACAAAGAATGTACAAAAATAAATGTATTTTAAAGAAAAAGAAATACTAGGATATTTAGTTGGAAAGGGCATTTTTCAAGCACAAAGTAGACAGGGTAAATGCTTGTCATCAGAAGCAAATTTGGGAAACCGCGTCCCTAGAAAAGACCTAGAGATCGGACTGCTAGCCCACATCCCAAGCTTGGGTGTTAGGGGCTGGTAACACATTGTGGAACACAACATGCATACTGGATAACTGATGCTGGCCTGCCTGCTGAGACACAGTCACTGAAGAGCAGCTGCAGCTCAGACAAAGGGCTGTCTGGCCAAACGCTGCTTCTCAACAGCAGCAAACCTTCAGAGGAAGAGCAGAGGAACAGGGCTTGCACAACGGTGCGTGCTCTACCTTCCTACGTGCCCTCGCACATTCCCAATGGCTGCACGTTGGTACTTACAGAGGCAGAAGCTCTACCTGTGTGTTTAACAGCCCCACTACAAATGTAACTTAAAGGTTAGCTTCAAGCACTGTGGCTCTGCTGTGCATTTGCGTGGGGCTGGAACCATTCATTGCCCATTATTATTCCCTGGACGTGCACAGATAGCAGACACTGTGCAGAACAGAGCTACCGGGGGGGCATAAAACTGCTTCAAGCACCAGTTTGGAGCCAAGAAATCACTGCACCTGTTGGAGAAATCTACCAGAAAGTTTCATTTCTCTTCAGTTTTAGACTAATCCTGAAAAGAAAAAAATATAGTCAGAGCGTCAAGCAGATGTTACCTGGGGTGTCTGCCCAGCCAGGGTGCATCACAGAGAAATGGATGTTTCTGTGAGCTTTTGCCCACTGTTCTGTCAAGACAACTTGCTGTCTCTAGGATAGAGCAAAAAGAGCCAGGCTAGCAACAAGTTCGTTCCCAGAGAGATAAACTACATCACATGTACTGTAAATACCAAGGCACGTATAGCAGAAATATACCTTTGCTCATCCTGATTGGATTTATTGGATAATTTTGTCAGAGACCACCATGGTCATTGCAATCCATACCCTGGCCACAAGCTTACTTTTAAAGTGGCTACACTGCTTTTACTGACCACATCTACTTGCTGCAGACTGTAGGTAAGAACTAAGCAGGCAGAAAGGTTTGTCAGCTAAAGATAGTTTTCCCCCTTGAGACTTGTATCAAATCAAATGAAAGTCTACCCATGCTCTCCGTGCAAGATGGTATGCACTTATAAGTGCATGCCATCATACTTCTGAAGATTATTGCTTGTGCACCTCTGTACGGGTTGGATGCAATGGGAAAGCAACAGCTTTTTTGCAAAGCAGATGGTATAAGCCGCCTAGCAAACAAGTGCTGGACTTTGTTTTCAAAGCCATGGACTGTACCTTGTTCTGTGCATACACCATAGTTCCATCAAATGTCCCATTTCCCGACTGCAAGTCAGATATGTTTAATTTTTGAACTAGCATGCCCCCAGAAGAGACAGTTATCTGTAAGCAAATGAACGAAAAGCAAATGACTGAAAAGCAAATGAACGAAAAGCAAAACCAGGAACTCCCCCCAATCGCACTCATGCATGTAATGTGGTCTTCAGGCCATATTTGGAAATCCCTAGGGAGCAGGATCCCTCTCCATACTCTTTGCACTATGCTTGTGCTCATGTGTGGAGCATACCTGGAGATGAGGTGGAAGAAATAGAATTTTTTTTAGAAAGTGATTTTCATTCAAAGTGGTGTTGACTCCTTCAGGGAACTCTGCGCTTCTTCCTTTTGAGAAGTAATCGGGAGAAAGAAAATAGCAGAATAGCACTATTTGTAGTTTATATGTTTAGCAATTATAGAAGCTAACTAGAAAACAAAGGACTGTAAAAAACTTGGGAAATTTCATTTAAAAAAATGTACCTGCTGTCCTATTCTACAGCAAGATTCGTAAGGTTCTTTTGAGCCTATACTCCTGTTACAGGTATTTTGCACTGTGCTGCAGAAGACAGCTTGCCCCAGGGAAAGTAAAAGGGGAGGCTTCCAAAAGAAGTGTTTTACTCTGATTTCCAGTGACGGGTTGAGAGCAGCAGGCAGGAGCTTTGCCTTGGAGAAGGAGGTGGTTGTTAGCAAAATCCAAGAGGGTTCTAGAGATGTTTACAGCATTACAACTAATCCTGCATTCCTAGCATAATCGAAGAAATGCTGTCACAAAGCAGAAGGTAAGAATAGTAAAACACTTTTCAACAGTATCACAGACTCACCACTCTGGCATCAGCTTCTTTTTCCAGGAGGGGCAGCAGGGCAGTTGTCAGAATGTATGTACCTAAAAGATAGACAGGCACCAACATTAACTTGTCTTTTTAAAAAAGCTTTCTTCTCTCCCCACCCTCTGTAGCAACCCAAAGTCTCTTTATTTCTGAAACTTGATCTGAATTTAATGACTCTGAAGGCACAATGGCTCAGGTATGGATTTCCTTGGGGGTAAGGTGACGCCAGTGAAGAAACAGGGAATGCGTTTCCCCTCCATGTGTGGCATAGAAACATACATCTACGCCAGGTCATGAACGAGAGAAGGGAACTGAGCTTCACACTTGTGTTTCTTAGGCCCTTGCATCTGCACTTAAGACTCATCCATTTTTGCCTTCTCACTATGAAATCACTCAGAGTACACTGACACTTTTGATTTGTGTTGCACACAAAAACTGCCTCTTAAATCCCCAGCATGACTATTACAGCAGATAAGGAATCCTTGGGGCAGGGGGAAATATTAATGTTGTGTGCCCAAGGCTGAGCTAAAATTACTTGGGAAACTTAACTCTGTCCTTCCCCACTTTAATCGTGTTCATTTAGTGTAGGTTTGTACACACCACACAAATATATTCCATTACAGCTGTTACCATGACCAGCAAAGTTTGTTGTTCAAAACATTGTTCAACTGCTAGTGTATTTGATTCAGACACACCTAGTGGCACTCAAGTGCAACACAGGGATTTTTGTGGTGGGTTTTTTTTTTTTTTTTTATCTCATCAGAGATATTTTTTAATTGTTTTCCCTTTAAACTGTATTTAAAGAAGAATCTGTTTAATTCAAAATTAATCTAGCCCCATTTAGTCTAGTGTTTCTGCAACAAGTATAATACCTCTCATCTCTTCACAAATGACTCTAGTTCAACAATTCTGTGTCAGCAATAAATGTATTTTTTTCCCATGAGCTACTCAGGCTATGTTTTTCAGTAGACATGAAGACTTCAGCATGTGTCTTTATAACCTCTCTTCCACAGAGGCAATGAGATCACCCAGTTAAAATACAGGGTGATTATAAATACGCTACCAAAATCAAACGTGTCGCATGCTTGGTGAACAAACTGTTCAGTTCCCCTGTCAGTCACAGCACTCTTCATTTTCTCTATATAATCAGAGGGACATCCATATGCACACAATATATTTAAAACCCTGGCAAATCAAAGCGAATGCACAGCAGATGAGTAAATGCAGCCTGTCTTCAGCAGAAAATGCAAGCAAAGGCAGTTGCCAGTGAATAACGAGAGCCTGTACATCTCCCCTGGTAGTGCCAGGGAGACTGAACGATGACATCATTAGGACAAGAACTACCGCTGATTGTCATGGGAGACTGCTGCGATGTAAAAAATAAGTAAATAAATAAATAATCACTTTGGTACAAGCCGAGAGCCTGGATTAAATTTTGATTTGCTATGGATTCTTCAAATGCAAAGTAACATCATGTCTTGGTTAAATAAGCTGCATCTCCAAAAGGCAGAGCTGCAATGCACCAGCTATGACGATGCTTGATTTTACTGTCCTGCAGATTAATTTACACTTTTAAGGGGCTTCATGTTGATTTGTTAATTCTAAAGGGATGCAGAGATGAATGCATTAACATTGCCTCATTAACAACTGAGTTTTGTTTTGTTTTCCAGCTGGATGATAGGAATGTTCAATGCCAAAAATCCTGCTTATAGCAACTACAGCTTGTCAGAAGTTTATGTGCTTATTTAAAACCACAAACTAACTGCAGAGCCAGCATCTCCTCTCTTCCTCAAGTTTATTAAGAATTCAGTAAATCCCACAGAGCCAGAGCATTCCATCTTTTTGCCCCACAAAACCACTTGCTCATTCGCTTTGAGACAGAGAGCAAAAAAGACCAGTTTTGATCCCAGCTTCCTATGGCAAGCACTAGTATCTCAAAACACACACAGACACAACACATCAGGCATAAGACTGAAGCATTTCATTTCTCCCGTTACTAAATATTTCACACAACTATTGCCCCTGTTTTAAGTGTTCAAAAGCAAACTCCTTAGTACTTTAACAAATATGCTTGGATATTATACGCTCTTATTTGCACGGGTTGGTCTGTCAGGCAAGACAGCCTGGACAAGAAATTTAGTACAATAATAGCAGAACAGACATACCTTATTAATAAGGTATGTTGTTGGCTGGAATGCATCATCATTGATTGAAACCTCCACATTTTTATTCACGTAAAAGCTGGCACATAGTTTGATAGTTATGTTCAAACAAATAGGAAGAATGTTCAGTACAGCCAGTGTAGAGACCTGGCATGGCCATGTACCTCATGGCATGTATTTTGCCAAGCACAGCTGTATTGCAGCATACAGTAATACAGAAATGAATTTCTAAGTAAAAGAGGAAGCTGCAAATGAATGCGTTGCCTGCCACAGTCCTCATAAAACCATGAATTGCATTAACAGTATAAAAATGAAAAAGGAAAATTTTCTTACTTTCAGTTAAAAAAATTTGCGAGGAAAACCAAGACTGATTTGTTAGAAGAAACTACCTTCCCTTCTCCCCCCACTTAAGGAAATCAAGAAAACATCCAAATTATATATCTTTTTGCTAAAAATTGATTATTAATATCAATGTACTGGACATCTGCCTTTCAAAAATGAACACTTCAGTATTCTAGTATGTTTCCTTGACACAAAAATAATTTTTGCCTGTTAAAGGAGGAACCTCCTCCCACAGACCTTAGTTAAAAACAGGAAAGCATATCAAATGTGATTAATGCTTAATTATCACTGTGTTCAAACGGCACAGATTTTTTTGGAGGTTTGTTGTTTTTTTAAATTGTTTAAGAAGATCAAGAAAAAACACACAGGTGCTTGGAGGGAAAGGCAATGATCAACAGTGATGTGCCTTGCACTGAAAGCATTAAGCACTGGGTATCTTGGTGATCGTGCTCCCCTCTGAGAGGACCTTCAGGATTCTGCCAGGAACAAAGGAAGATCTTTTTCCCCCAGAAAACAAAAGAGCTGCCACTACTCCTGGGGGAGGTCTGGAGAAAGCAAGTCCTTGTCTCAAGCAGATACTCTGTAAATGGAGATGCTCAGCCTCGAGGCCACGTTTCCCAGTGCCTGTACCCCAGCAGTTGTATCCACGACAGAGGAGAAAGCGAGAGCCATCTGGGACACGTGGCAACTGGGAGCAGGATGTTTCTGTCTGAACAGTTCTCCTGGACTTTTCTGGCTCGTTTCTTGCACAGGTCTGAGTGCCTGTGGAAAAGAGCGGGCTACTCTGAATTACTCACAGAGGGGAAACTCAAGCAGCAGCCTCTCTCACATGCACCTCTGACCCAGCAGGCAGGGAACTACGAGCACACCTACAGGGCAGTGCTGGACATACGGCTGTACTACCCGTATCTGCGACCGTGTGACACAGGCCAGACTCTTATACATCACCTTCTCCTGCCACTGGAAGATATATTGTCTACACAGCCTGAAAGCTTGACTCCCACTGGGGTAACTGGGGGGGAAAAAAAAAAAAAAAAAAAAAAAAAATTGGAGTGAAATGGTATACAACACTTCCCTTTGAAAAGGGGTATTTGCTGTGCCACAAAGGAGTCGAGCAAGATGAAGTTGGGAGCTTGCTCAGAAACAGCAGGAACACAGAAGGGGGTGAGTAACTATCCAGACTATCACCCCCATGTACAGGATTTCATCTTGCCCTCGCTAAACTCCGCTGAGGTGAAGAGTTGACTAGAGAAACCTACTGGACAAGCTACAGCCCTGCTCTGTGTAATGAGGTTTGACACAGTACTTGCTGGCCATGTTTTCTCCAGTAAAGAGGCTCCTGGGACTGATGCACAGTTTCTTTTAAAGATAAACATCCTCTCAACATTTGCTTTTCTTGGGAAAAATTCATTTAAGTTTTATGTCTTGAAGCTGGGCTCACATAATAGGAAATCCTGTATAATACAGTGTAATTAAAACTTTCCTATAGGGATACAGCAACTCCACCATTACACACCATTCAACCAACTCTATCATATAGTAGCTTAGACACTGCAGGTTGTCAGTCTGTGCATTACACATAGTAATTCCAGTAAAAGCAACGAGCATGGCACTTAATGAGAACACACTTTGTTCATACACACTTCCTCCCAAGTGCTGATCACATTAATATTTAAATTTCATGTTTACTTACTAAAAAAAAAAAAAATTTTTTGAATCGCCATACATTCCCTTGTGGCCCATTTTATAATTGCTCCACTGGCTCCAAGATCTTCTCAATTTAGTTGAGTAATCTGGTGTTGTGCTCTAATTAACAACTCCCATTTTTAACTCCATTCAGTGAACTCCTCTGTCCACCTGTATGAGCAGTAATTCAGTGGTTTCACTTGTGAAACTTTAATGATGAAAGTGTAGAAAATGAGGAGCTGTTATGGAGATAATTTGTCTCAATTTGTACACTACGTTGTTTAAAAAAAAAAAAAAAAAAAAAAGAATACCAAAACCCTACAAAAATAAGCCTGTCTG
>JAVJGG010000008.1:32515401-32532045 GCA_035590195.1 Aviceda cuculoides
CCTAAATAAAATTACACTACCTTTCGCATGACCTGAAGTAGAAGCTGAGGGAACTGTATGAAAAACATTATTGTTAGGTCTTGCAGGGAACACTACCGCATGTTCTTGCAACAGTTAGTTCACTGTGGGTCTCACCATCTCTACCACAGCATAACCAAAGTGAAAGCTACCCCCGTGCAAGCGGCAGAGGTCTACAGTGTACAAGACACTGGCCTTTCCCACAGAAGGCTACAATCTTTCTGCACTAGAACATGAAACTCAGCAGTACATAGAAGAGTCCTAGCAGAAAAATGTAAAGAAGCACTGTGAAGGCAGATTTCCAGAATGCTGGTGGTGTAACTCAGCTTTAGCTTGCTAAAACCTGGAAGATGCCTTAGGATTCATACATTTCAGATTTGGAAGTCAATGGGATATCACATATAATAATAGTACATGAAGACATACTCCTATCTGCTTTACAGATTTAAAGTGACCCCAAAACCTGTACTTTAAAATTGATTTATAAAGAAAATTATGGTTTTAGCAGAAGTAATATTGTAAAGCCACTACCTGTTTAGAATATCAAATTAATTGATGATGCAATTATTGCAGACCAAAGGGTCTTGGTGGACTTTAGAATAGTTTTTGCTTGATGTTCTATCTGGCAATTAGTGGTAAATTGTTGGTGAGGTTTTTAATCTGCTAACATTCAGGGTATTACTAGGAACAGTGCTGTTTCAACTGTGAAAAAAGTGGGAACAAAAAAGAAGAAAAAAAGGTTAATTCATCTGGTAGAAAACAAAACAAAACAAAATTAGTGATATTGGCTTGCTTTTCTTATGTCCAAGTCAAAACAAAAAAAAAAAAAAAAAGAAAAAGAAAAAGAAAGAAAGAACAAACTGACATTCTTCCTTGACCTGGTTATCTTTTCGAGTCTTCAATTTATGCAAGTAAGAGACATCCCCGAGTCTGTTTCCTGAGTACAAGATCAGGAACGAAGATTTTAGTGTGCTGTCTCTGAGGGCCAATTCCAGCACACCAGCAATAAACTGAGAGCGTAGGGGAAGAGCTAATGAACATGAAAGACAACACAAAGGTTTACATTTCCCTTGAATTACAAAGCTCAGCTCGATAAGGGTTCCTCTGTGTCCTGAGAACCTAGGCTTTAGTATAGCTAGTTGATATGCAGTTACATTCAACCTTATCTTTTCACACAGCACCTCTCATCCCTAAGGCTCAAAGCTCTTCAGAAAGAAAACTGGTATCATAGTCTGCTTTTCACAGGTAAGGTTGTCTTGCCAAAGATCAGGCACCGACCTTATGGCAGACTGACAGCTGGTACCCAAGCTGCCCGATTTCGAGTAGTTCAGAACACAGTCCACCAGGCAGTGCTGGCTTGAATGAAACACCAGTTCAATACAGTTTATGTGTAGGATACATAAAGGTAGGCAATTTGCCATAGATGAGCTGTACTACTACTGTGGTAGAAAAGCATCTTACTTCCTCTGCCCCTACTCCTTCTTGCACAAAGAGTAAATGTATATGGCTATATTATTAAAACATGAGAGCACATTAGACTGAAGAAAAGATGCATACTGGGAGCATCATTTATTTATCTCCAAGTGTGTTTTAGCATCCCCTTGGCTGGTAAGTAGCAATAAAAATGTAACATATATGCCATTTTTCCATGTCAAGCAAGAAGATGTGTTGAGTAAAAGTAAAGTGAGGCAGGCTATAAAATAGAGGAACGAGAATTGTTTCAGCTAAATGACTAGTGCTTCAAGAAGAACATGCTGCTGTTGCCTCCACTTGCCTACCAATGCTAACAGTTTTTTCCAAAATGACTGAATACTGCCGGTTTGAATAGTCTTGTTGGGAATTTTACTAAAAAAAGTAAAACAAAATAAAATAAACAAATAAATAAAGTGTTGACTCAGCAGTCTGCAAGACTCTTCAGAAGAAATGATTGCTTGTCACTGCCCAGCTACTGAATACAACCCTGAGTACAAGGCCAGCCCACAGGAGGAAACGCAAGGGCAACAACACACAAACTGAAGGACACATGAATAAAATCTGCCCATCAGGATCAGCAGCTCCCCAGAAAATCTACCCCCATTACCCCAAGCCAGTCACTCAATTTCATAGTGAAGGTGTGATTCAATCAGCAATGTGCCATTTCAGACCCGTGTCCGGCGAGTGCTCCCACATTACAGTCCAAGAGCTCCACAGCTATGCTGCTCTCTACACCCCCACTGAGCTCCAGCAATCAGAGCAACAATTCCTGGGGGTGTAGCAGGAAAAAAAGGGGAAGGTAATTAATGTGACAGCAACAACAGGACCACAACGAGCCACACAGCCTTTGTGCCCGAGCCCCAGTTTAAGGATGCTAGGCACCAGCACAGATATGGCTGCCACTGCCTGCTCAAAGCAGCTTACAGTTTGAACTTGAATATTAGACAAACCACACAAAGCCTGAATTATCAACCTGCATTTTGCATTTTCATGACCGTCACCCACCTGTATATTCTGACAACACCAGAGAGGACTCTGTACCTCCTATTTCAGTGAGCTGTCCTCAATTAGCCAGTCAGTGGTGTTTCATATTAAGGGAAGTTTACTTTCTATTCTAACCAGTATTATTTTTGTACATATTCATTTGATCTATCAGAAGACTTATGCATTCACTTTTGTCCCATGTACATCCAAGAACAGATCAGGATATAGAGTATGTTTCACAAGTCAAATGATCAATTAGAACTGAACTCTAACATCCATTATGTTTGAAAACAGACTAACAAGTCGGCCAAGAGCAAAATATCCCAGCCTGGATTTAAAAGCTCCACAGCATTTTAGACACCTAAATGAGCAATTCTACAGCTTATATAAATGTTAATCAGATATCAGATACAGAATTCAAAGAGTCTTCCCTGCCTTTAAAGCATGTTATAGTTCAAAGTCTTGCATTCTTAGATAGTTACAACCTTACACTCCCTACTAGGCCAGAGCTAAGATCCAGGGTAGAAACAAACTGTGAAAGAAAGATAGGAGGAACACCCTGCACGTGAAGATCTGAAAAAAAATATTAATATTATTCTACCTTATTTCTGCAGAAACCAGGCAGTCATGAGTTATTGTTTCCATGCTGCTGATGAGGAGGACAACTGCAGATTTTCCAAACAGGGGCCCTGAGCCCACGTCATCCTTCAGGCTTCAGCTTTTCTGGGGAAAGTTTGTTCTCTCAGCCCACATTCCAGTTTACAGCCAACCCATACACCAGCCATATCTAATTTAGCCAAGTTTTTCTCTAGGAACCTATAACCACAGATAGTTACTGATACAGAATTAACTTCTCCAAAGTAAAGCATGCCCAAAGGTACCTAGTGCTTAGGGAAATGACTTAACACAGCATCTACTCTGACAGGCATTTCTCCATACAGCTTTCTCCTACTATGACTCCAGCAGATACGGTTTACTACATCTCTGACTTTGAGGAAAAACAAAAACAAAAAAAACCCCTACACTGTTGATAGCATTGGTCCTTCACATGTGTCTGACCTGCAAGCACAGAAGCTTTCTCTTGCACAGCCAGCCTCTTCCAGCTCAGCCAAGCCCCACTCTGTTCTAAAAGCTTCAAAATTTAATCCTTATTGTTGCCTAGAGAGAATCAGTCTGAGCAAACAACCCAGTCTTTGTCTGAACTCTGCAGAAGTTGGACAACAGCAGATGACCCACCTGTTTTACCTTATATGCTCAAATGTGCAATCATCTCCCTGACCTTCTTATACAGTCATGCAGCAAGTGATACACAAATGAATAAAGGCGATCTATATGTAACATTCATAAAAGACAATACAGGCATTTTCCTAGTTTACTACAGTTGTAATTCAGCTTCCTCTATGCAGCTGTATATCTCTAGTGAGGATGATTTACAGCTGGGAAAGCAGAACTTGCTGCTTCTACTTGTGTAATAAAATCTAATTCAAGTGAAGCACTAGTACAGTTGCTCAGCAATTAATTTCCTCAATGTTTAGAGCTAAACCAAAACATGCTTTCATGTTCAGACTGCTGTATTTGTTTCACTCTGCTTCTCTCTGGAAGAGCTGCACTTTTGCACATTGCTGGATTTTTTGCTTGAAAGACCACAAGAGGGTTAAACCAATTTAAGGTGAATAAATTTCTCAAGGTACAGGTTCTTGTACTTCTGCAGCCAGGGAAAATTTGATGGCAAAATAAAATTCATTTTGAATTTTGACCATGAGAAACAGAAGAATGTTAGCGGAAGATTAATTTGAAAAAAATGAATCTGCGCCTTTATACTTGCGTTGTCAGTTTAATGTAGTCAGACTTGCAGAAAAAACAAGCTATATGCACCATTATCAGGTAAGCACAAGACATTTATACCCAAAGTGTTAGTTTTCAAAAGTAAATAGGAGTTAAGGAAGCAACACAGGAAAAAGGCTAAGAATAAAACTTAACAATGGTTTCCAGGCTATATCGGTTCTATAAATGCCCAAGCTTTATAGCCTAAGCTTCCCCCTTCCTCATCTCGGATATTGATGAACAGGAGGAAAACAGAGAAAAAAAAGTACCACAGCTCCTCCTTAATGTGTCACTTCTGACTATATTAAAGACAGTCGCTTGAGAAAGCCACCCACCCTGCACGGAGGCAGAGGGGAAAGAGAGCGTCAGGCCCGTTGGCTGGTGCAGCACCACATCTCTTTACAAGTGCAGCTTTCAGTCCCACAGGTACCAGTGGCAGCAGACAGCTCTCCTCTCTGCTGGCTGGCTGTTTGCTCACGTCTTCTCCGTGGCTTTTATGGGGGAACCTTCCACTTTGCTCACTGTCTGCCCTGCTCATCCGCATATCCCCTTTCCTCCTTTACTTGCTTCCCTTAATTTGTCCTTCTTACACCTCCACCACACAGTTCACGGGATATGCCCCTTACATACGGAGGGCCTAAGACTTACCCAGCACTGCCCAAGCACTTGACTAGATGTTGCATCTGTTTGAGAGTGTCCAGGGCACTATATAAGGCACAGGCTTCCTACACAGTGCCTCTGTCACATCAAACAGAGCTGTTCAAGCCTACTGAAACATTTAAATGTCTTTTTAAATATCTGAACATGCTCCAAGCTCTATCCAAGCCACAGGAGCACATGTATTACAAAGAGAGTATAATTAGCAGGATGGCTTGGAACAAAGTTTCCTAGCAAATTTCAGAATCAATTTAATTAAATCTTATCTGCATTTGTTTGCTGCTGCTATGATAAATAAAGGCACTGATATGAGAACTGAAAAATGGAGAAATTTAAAAAATGACACTCCAAAGAAGGTGTAATATTTCCTCTTTTCCTCTCCTGTTCCTTCTTTGGCAATGGTATGAACCTCTTTGAGCAGGAATACCTACCTCATGAACCCAGCTGTGAAAACACATTTCTGTAACCAAAATATGTATATTTCAGAACTAATCCTTCAGTACTCACCCAAAGTGTTTGTTGCAAAGTTTTTTTCAAGTCCATCTTCAGTTAATTCTCTGTTATTCACCATACATCCTGCATTGTTGATCTGTAAGACAACTCCTGTAAACAAAAACAACCCACACAAATATCTACAAACAAAACCACACTTACAAGCAGTGCATGTTAGTTTGCTGTTTTCCAACACTGCAACACAAAGCTACAAACTGTTTCAATAAACCATGCTATTCCAAGTCATACTACTCTGTCGCTGACAATAAAGGTTTTTCACAAAATAAAGGATCTTCAGACAAATGGCTGACCACAGATGTATTACACTAAGAGCCAACAGTCCTCTTGTGCCTTACTCCATGTTTTTAAAGACTCTTTTCTTGCAGAAAGTAATATGCAAATTGTAAAGCAGATATTAGAACATCAATATGCAGTGTAGTTTGTTAGTCTCACCTGAGAGACCACACTGACTCCACATCATCCATGCTATGTGATGAAGTACTAGGGGAAAATTCACTATGGGAAGCTGTGCAACATGCAGTAGAATGGCCTGCAGGAACTCCCACTCTCAGGAAATTAAAAGAATTAGCTCCAAACTTGGCAGATAAGCCAGGTCAGCAGGTTGCTGCATCCTAGCTAGCCCTGAGAAGAGCACAGCTAACCAGCAGAGGTGCTTCATACTTTGTGTCCTTGTAGGGACCCCAGCTTTTCTCTCTGCCTGGCAATCCTGCACGAGTACCCCATCCGACTCGTACATTGCTAAAACAGCACTGCACCACCCAGCGCGGACTCACTGTAAGGTAAAGCCTCTTGAGCTGTCAGAAGCTTGCAAGCAGCTAGCATATTCTCAGACATGCTTCTTTCTCACCTTCCGGAGGAAGCTCAAGCTTTTCTCTCCCATCTCAAAGAGATCTGCCCCTACATACCTTCCTGCTCACTCACTGCTACTCCTCAAAAGCTATTTTCCCATTTCTGTCAGAATTTCCTAATCTAGTAAGTACCAAAACAACTGCTCCAGGTGCCTCGGTTTTAGTACAGCCCCCAGAGCAAATTTTCACTGCTAAATAAAGGAGAAAGTGTACTGAGCCCCTCACCAGCCATGATGCTTAACTGTTTGCTCTCCCCCTGGCTGTTTTAGATTGCTTTAACTAGACTTTCTATAAAAGTTTAATCTTTAAGAAGGACTAGCTTTAAGAGGGACAAAGTTATTAGTAATGAAAGTCAAACAAAAAAAGCATGGCAAGAACCTCAAAAGATGCAGCGAAAAAATTCCTGCTTTTTTTTTTTTTGTAGCATGTCTCTGTATGTGAACTGAGAACAGACAAGAGCAAACAGACCATGGAGACTACTGCAAAAACATTTAGAAAAAAATTAAGCAGAGAATTGTGGGCCAAATTGTGAAATCTACACTACCTGTTGCACAAATTCATAGGCTACGCATTCCAAAGGCAGACGCATTATTTAAGTATGCAAACTTACCAACACATTTAATTTATGTTCATTTTTGAATTTTTCAGCAAACTTCCAAATTTCCTTGGGATTAGATATATCCAAAACATGCAAGAAGACATTCTAAAGGGGAAAAAAAAAAAGTAAGTTACAATCAACAGGGACAGTGAAGAGACCCTGTATGAAAAAATATTATCTCCAGAACACAATTAAAACACTTAAGTTAACATGCTCAACTGGGAAATCTAATTCTAGTCCTTAAAACATGTAGTCATTTGATTCAGTTGCTTCTGAGCCATAGCTTTTTAATGCCAAATTTATTAAGAGAGCCCTACTTAGATAAATAAGCGTGACAGATAGTCAAGCATAGCAGAGAACTAGAAAAATATTGCAAAGCTTGCAAACCTTCTGTTTAAACAATTCATACAGCAGCTTCCTCGTTAGCTGAAAGGAACTTTCCAAAGCAATGCTCAAGGTCACAACATTTGAGAATAATTTAGGTTGGAAGGGACCTCTGGAGGCTGCCTGGTCCCACCACCATCTCAAGGCAGGTAACTGAGATGAGGTTCTCCAGGCAAGTTTTATTTCCAAAGATGGAGATTCACCAGCCTCTCTGAGCACCCTGCTCCAGTGTTTGACCATCCTCATGGTGAAAAAAAAATTCCTACTATCTAGTCAGAATCTTCCCCTGTTACAGTCTGTCTGCTGCCTCTTGTCCTTTCACTGAAGGCCTCCAAGAGAAGCATGGCACTGCCTTCCCTACATCCTCCCATCATGTGGCTGTAGACTACAGTAGGACCCATCTCAGCCTTCTCTTCTTAACACAGCAAAACCAGCCCTCTCAGCCTCTCCTCGCACATCACATGTCCCATCTCCCCAGTCACCTTGGCAGCCCTCCGCTGGACTCGCTCCAGGACATCAGCGACTTCTTTGTCCTGGGGAGCCCAAAGCTGGGCACAGGACTCCTGCTGTGGTCTCACAAAGGCTGAATAGAGGAAGATGCACTTCCCTCAGCCTGCTGACTAGCGTTCACACAGCCTGGGGTACGGCTGGCCTTCCTTGCCCCAGGGCACGCTGCTCACTCGGGACAACTTGTCACCCCAGGTCCTTTTCTGCAAAGCTGCTTTCCAGCCAGCTAGTCCCTGTATGTACTGCTCCATGGGGTTATTCCATCCCAGGGCAGGATTCACAATCTGCTCGTGGTAAACTTCATGAGGTTCATGTCAGCCCATTTCCTCACCTCTTAAATCCCTCTGAAGAGCGGCCCTGCTCTCCAGCTCCCTGCCCACCCCCTACTCACCGCCCCCAATTTGAGATCATCTGCAATCTGACAAAGATTGCACTTCACTCCATCCTCCAAGTTAAGAGAAATGTTAAACAGTTTTTGCCCCTGTATTGACTCATGGGGGATGCTACTTAAAAATTGTTAACAGATCAGCTTTGTACTGTTGATTGCTACTTTCTGAGCCAAATGTTCCAGACAGTTTTCCACCCAGCTTGTCATCCACCAGTTCAAACCACATCTCTCTAAACTGGCTACAAGGATACCATGGCAGACCATGTAAAAAGCCTTGTCAAAGATAAGGAAAGTGGCAAGCGCTGCTCTCCTCTTGTCCATAGGCAGACTCATCTCCCCAAAGGCAGCAACTGGGATGGTCAGGCCAGGTTTGCCCACACTGTTTTTTTCTCAATCACCTTCCTGTCTTTCATGGCTTCCATGAAGATTTGCTCCATAGTTTTCCTGGGGAGCAAGGTGAGGCCAACCAGCCTGTAGTTCCCCAAATCCTGCTTGCCTTTCTTGAAGATGAGTGGTTTGCCTTTTTCCAGTTAACAGAAAGCACCTCCTGCTTTGAGGAGGTTTCCCTTGAAGATCAACTAGCTTTCTCAAGGCCTTTTGCTCTCCATGGCTGTCTCCCATGGGATCCTGCCAACCACATCCATAAAAGAGACAAAATCTGCTTTCCTAAAACCAAAGATTGTAATTCTACCACTCATCCTTCTTGCCTGTCTTAATCTTAAAATCCACAATCTCATGGCCAATTCCACCAAGGCTGCTATTTATAGCAGGTCCAGCAGAGGTCACCCCTAGCTGGCTTATCCAACACTCGTATCAAAAAATTGTCCTCAGTGCTCTCCAGAAATCCCTTGGATTATTTATGCCCTGATGTGTTGCCAGCAGGTATCAGGGTTGTTCAAGTGCTCTGTAAGTACCAGGACCTGTGGTCATGGTACTTACTCTACTTCATCAGGCAGTCTGTAGCAGACACCCACCATGATGCCACCCACATTGATCTGACCTCTGTGCTTTACCCATAAGCTCTCAACTGGCTCATTACCCATTTCAGAGCAAAGCTCCATGCATTCAACCCACTCCTTTGCATAAAGCACAAACTCCTCCTCCTTGTCTTCCCAGCTTGCCTTTCTAAAAGAGCTTGTATATATCCATTCCAGCACTCTAGTCATGCCAAACCTGTCTCTCTAATCCCAGTGAGATCACAGTTCTGCAACCATACATGGATTCCTGTATTCATGTACTGGCATCTGAGATGGGCTCCCAGTTATGTTTCTTTCACATGAAAACTGAGACACTCCTCCATTTTGCTGTCCCCTAAACACATACTCACTGTCTCCACTATGCCACTACTCTTCTGGGTTTTGTCACTATCCCCCAATGAAACCAGTTTAAAGTCCTCTCCACTAGCTTAGCAAAGCTGCTGGCAAAGATACTCTTGCTCCACTTTGTCATTTCTGCTCAGCAATGCTCATTTCTCAGAGAAGGTCAAAGAGGTCATAAAGGCCAAAGACAAAGCAACAAAGGCCAAAGTGACACCAGCTGCACATTCAGGTGTTGACCTGCAGGGTGCCATCTCCTCCCCAAGCCTTTCCCTTTCACAGGAAGGATTTAGGAGAGCACTACTTGGGTCCCCATACCCTTCACCCTCTGTAAACACTCTTGAGGAACTCAAGGTCACCCCTCACAATGTCATGGGTGCCCATGTGGTTGGGCAACAAGAGGTACTAGTCCAAGGTCCAGACAAGCCTCAGCAGACACTCCACAATACCCTAGATCTGAGTCCCCAGCAAGTGACAAACCTCTCAAGACATCAAGCCAAGACTGCTGGTGGGTGCACCTCCATCCCCCACAGGAGGGAGCCTCCAACCATTATCACCCACCACTCCCTCCCAGTGCCGACAACAGTTCAGGCTCACCTGTCTCCAACACCTCCCCTGACAGAGCTTGTTCTTCCTCATCTGTTACCATGGCACTACAACTATCTTATAAATGCACATCTGCAGGCAGAGAACAAGCCTGCCTTCTGTTGCCAGCAGCCACAAGCTTCTATTCCTCCCCATCTTAGGAGCCTCTATCCACCACTTATTCAAGCATAGCTTCCAGCTGTCCCTCCTCCCAAGCAATGTGGGGTTTGTGCTCTTCTACCCTCTGCAAAAACCCTGTCAGTCTCCTCTTTCTGTTCCCTGCAGTTATGCAGCCTGCTCATCTCTTGCTGTTGCTTCACCTGGCAGCCCAGCACCTCGACCACAGCAGAACCCAACAGATGAGGCCACCATCATGCTCTGCCCCAGTCTTGGGGAAAAGTACCAGTCACTCCCTGCAGCCTGACATCTGCCACATCATTCCGCTGGAGCTCTGTCTGGGCCAGCATCCCTCGTGCCACGCACAGTCGCTCCAACGAGGACAGGAGAGCATGCTTTCGGGTGCATCACTGCGCCCACTCCGGCCGTCTCAGTGTTGGGTGCCTTCTGCACCCCCTGCCACGGTAACTGCTAAGTCCTTCCTAGCCACCCTGTGTCACAACATTCTTGCAATGTTTTGAAATACTATGGCCAGGAATGTGGGTGCAATAGAATAAAAGAGGAAAAGCTTGACATAGAGCAAAGTTATAATTTTCTAAACCACTAAAGCTAGAAATATTTCCTCTCTCCAAAACATCAAAAACCTTTTACTGGTTGTTACAAGCAATTCTCTTGCTTTTTGCAGATCTGTGTTCTACCTAGTACAAGCACAGTGGCATTTATCAGGATACAAAAGGCATGTCAACTCCTAGTCTTCTCCTAGATAGCACTTAGTCTCAAAGACACACCACAGATAGTCTTATGACGTATCCCAGGAAAAGGCAGTTTTAAAGTAATTATGCAGAGGATGTGTTCTCATGCAAAAAAACCAAATAATCAAAGGGCCTCCTCTCTTTCCAAGTTGTTTCTTTAAATACTCATTATGCAAGCAAATGAGATAAGTGAAAAAGCTGAGAAAATTATAAGGCATTATTCCCTGCCTGTAATTCTCCTTCCCTGAAGATAAAAACCACATGACTTTCTCTCTAGCCATTGGATTTCAGCTCCTTAGTTGAGTTCGGTCAGAATTTTCTTATCGTAATGTTAATATCTGACCAAAAACTTGACACTGCTCTACTGTTTCTAACTGGATGGATACCTCTCTAAAAGCTTTCTACTTTTAAAGCTACCACCATTATTTACTGGTACAGAAGAGCTGAAGTTTTTTGGGCAGATGTTCAATAATACAGGTGATTCAGAGACTAACAAAAGATCTAAATCAACACTATCCGCTGAAGACTCTCACATTGGCTCAGAAAAAGGACCCACAGGCCTGTTCCCTAAAAAAAAGTCCTCAATGGTAGCAAAGCCATTATCAAAGTGAGACCTAATCTCTGTGACTAGATCTACTTTCAGAGATTAGGAGAACTTCCCAGTTTCCGGGTCTAGGTGCAGGTGCCTGCCAAACAATAACTCCATTTCAGCACTGAACTCTGGCATGTGTTGCTGTGGAAGATGGTAAAAAAATCTTTGGCATATACTACAGCAGGATCTCCATCCAGATGATCAGGAAGAGCAAGTTAAGTCTGGATACAGCTTGTCAAGTTGCAGATAAAGCATTTTATTATCTCCCTGGATTGCTTCTGAATGGGTACTTATAAAGAAGGATGTTCTTGTGGACTCCTTATTAAAATGACTCTTCCCAGTGCAGTCACATGTCCCACGGGGCCTCTTGTACAGCTCATCTAACACTTCACTGAATGCTGCTTTCTATACAAGTGCCCTGATCCCAGCGTCACGAACGAGTTCTGCAGTGCCCTCATGCTCTTCAACAGCTAGAGAAACTACTGGTTTGCAGCCCACCACGAAGTGGGAATGCAGTAATTGTGCTACTTTTAGAGGAAGAACATTATATATTTGCCTCAAGTTTTGTTTCACCAAATGACAGAAAACAGAACATGAAGCAACCTTCAGAGGTCATCAAACTCACCCCTCTTCCCAGGCTGTCTGGCTGCAGTTAGAAAAGGAGGTAACACAGATAATCACCAGTCTTACTATAATCATGGGATTACACAGTTAAAGACAGCTGGAAAGTATTTGTTTCTACATAAGGACTGATCCAATTCACCTCCATTAAAGAACCGAAGCTTAACGCTAGTTGGTTTCAGCTCCCTAGTGTGACACAAAGAGCAGAAATCTAGTCAATATGATATCTCTAACCATAAAAAGTCTTCAGAATTTTTGATCCACATTAAATACTATTACTAGAATCAAAATACTGTGTTCAAGAGCCAAGTTACTACTTAAAATGAAAACAGCTCTCCATCTAAGTGTTGTGGGTTAACCCCAGTAAGCAGTTAAGCCCCATACAAACACTTCTCTCCACTGGGACAGGGGAGAGAATCAGAAGGGTAAAACAGACAAAACTTGTGGGTTGAGATAAAGACAGTTTAATAAGTGAAGCAGAACTGCATGTGCAAACAAAGCAAAATAAGAAATTCATACACTACTTCTGATTGTCAGGCAGGTGTTTAGCAATCCCCAGGAAAGCAGGGCTTCATCACATGCAACAGTGATTTGGAAAGCCAAACACCGTAACTGCAAATGTACCCCCTTCCCCCAGCTTTTATTCCTGAGCACAACATCACATGGTATGGAATATCCCTTTGGTCAGCAGGGGTTCAGCTGTCTCAGGGTGTCCCCTCCCAAGTTCTTGTTCTTGTGCACCCCCAGCCTGCTCACTGGCGGGGCAGCGTGAGAACCAGAAAAGGCCTTGCTGCTGTGCAAGCACTGTTCAGCAATAACTAAAACATGGGTTGTCAACACTGTTTTGGTCACAAATCCAAGACATAGCACCATAGGAGCTGCTATAAAGAAAATTAACTCTATCCCAGCCAAAACTGGTACACCAAGTTAGAAAGCCAATGACTGCACTTTTCAATAAGCACACCCTCCTGAATAATTAGCAAAAGTGACAGTGAGAGCTACAGAGGTATACTGTAGAGTCCTATATGCAGAAGCAAAAAGAGTATATAACAGAAGAGAGGAGGTAAGAAAGAGATATTGTAAGAAAAGGAGATGGAAAAGTATGTAGAGCATGGAACTAGGACCACACACAGGACTTCGCACAGCCGTCAACCTTAGCAAACCAAGAGCATGTTATTCAGACACATAAATGCTGTAAATGTTGTAAACTCACAAACGTTGTTGCAAGAGTACTGGAGTGCATTAACTTTTAAAAGCCTCAGCCACACAGTTAGAAATAGTAAGTAGGACATCACAAAAAATATCAACAACAAATATTTAAGAAAAACAGCATGCTGCTGGTGATGTTAATAACCACAGAAAATATCACCTAGTGAAATTAAATCACTTCAAGCAATATGAATAATAAACTACTAGATGTTTCCATGTCCATATGAAAATACTATTAAAACCAGCAAAATGATGAAACAGAGCATCTCCAGGCTTCTGAGGTCTTTAATATTAACAGTCTTTCTAAAAGTAAACAAAAGACTGAAAAACAGCTCACCTGATTGCCTGTTTCTGTCACTATTTCTCCTTTGGCGACCTCAGCCCGTTCCTTATTTCGGCAAACCAGATGAACCGTGCCACCTGGTGGATTTCAACAAGAAACACTTTTGATAATTAATTACTAACTGTGTTTGGGGGAGGCATCAGCAAAGAGGGAGGGGCAGGAAATGATGTGCAATTTGCAGTTCTTGTTTGGGGTTAGTTTTTTTGATACAATCCAAATGAAACAAAAAACCTTTTGTGATTGCATTCCAGCTTGTGGGAAATCTACAGCCTGCTAGTAGTAGTGGCCATACCGGTCAGATGGTCACTGAAATACCACAGGGGCTTCCCAGCAGGAACAAGCCTCAAGGTTCTTCTGAAATTTTCTAACATGGTCCGATTCCTCCACTGCACTGCCAGAGTTGGCTTGATTACTTTTACCAAGTGCACAACTGCAGGCAGCAGTGGGAAGCTCCCGAATATGGGATAATCATACAAATGACACTAACCAATGTTTAATACAGTTTCATCTTCAATTTGTGTTACACACATACCATGCACGGAAGGGACCATGCACAGACAGGCACTGAATAGATACAGATCAGAATGAAAGACAGTCTTTGCCTGAGGGAGAACAGATTTCTTGAGTGAGAGAAAAGGCTCTCAGAAGCAACAGTGTCCAGTGCTTGCTTCTTTGGCCATTCTCACAGTGACTGCAGGCTTCGCTGCAAAGGAGGGCTTTAATTACAGATCTCAAGGCAGTTAAGGATGTGCATTTGCAGCTGTTTAAGGAGCTCTTCCCAAAACACTGGGGACAGCACAAGTACTGTGCAGGTACAAGTTAAATACATGGAAGCCACCGGCCTTCAAGCTGATCAGGAGCATTCTCATAGACTACAGTGGAAAATATTCGATGAAAATAGAGGTGGGCTTTAAGGGCTTTGGATATGAACGTTTTTCTTGCTGTTAAGGAGAGAGGGAAGTTTTGGTGTGACCCATGAGCTAGGAAAGGGATTTGAATATATTTTCCATGGTAAAGGTTGAAATTATTTTAACTTAAACAACACATGGGAATTGTCAGAGTGGTTGGGAGAAGACTGCGTCAAACTGGAAGTGCAGTTCACAAGACATGCAGGAAAGCCCAAATCTGCAATACCCATGAGACACTGATTCAGAGAACAGCTGAACTCGGGTAAAGAAATTGTCATCAAGACCGTCATTATTTACAAAGATCTGAAGTGCTTAAAGGTAAAGCCAACGTAGCTTGGTTACTCTTTTCCCGAGTCTGAATTCCTTCTTTTCTTGTCATGGTGTACTTGAAGACTTTCAGCTAGAAGCCAGAACCCCAACAGCTGACATTGAGTTTCAGAGCAACACAGGTAAGGCTAGGATCAGGAAGACACTGTTAAGTCATTTTAACTTCATATGCACAGCAACACCCATGCAAGGTATCACACAAGTAGTCTGAACCGAAGGTTGTTTTTTGGGCTCCAAATGCAAAACCCAGCAGGAATATCCATTTGTAAGCAAAACAGTCATCAGACAAAGCAATACTTGCGTAAGGCTATTATAATGGCGGTAGTGGGAACCTGAAATCAATCACATACTGACACTGATGGGGATCTTTAACCCAAAGGCTCCTTGATGCTAATAATTTTTAATTAGTTTAATTTAAATTGAGTCACCACCTTCCTTCATAAGACAGTTACGAAACCTAAGTAGGCAAAGAGAGAGCAAAGAGCCACAAGCTCCTCCCTTTCATTCTACATGCCAAAACTCCTATCACTCTTGCACAACAGGAATTATTTTATCAACTCTGAAAGGGATTACGTTTATCCTTCAACAGCAGCTAGTTCCAGTTCATACCACCTCCTTACTTACAGAAAGCAACAGAAAAAAAGTTGCATGTAATCAGTTAAAGGGCACAGGCTCCAGGTTATTAAGATCAAGCACAACTACGTTGCTTCTTTCATACTGTCCCATCTCAGTTTAGCAAAACTGATTGTTTTCTTTCATTGTATGATATGTTTGTAGGTTCTCCAAAACAGTTCAAATTCAGTCAGTCTGCTAATTGTACTGAATCAGCTTTAAACAGACCTTGCTCCATCACCAACATTCTTAGATACCACTATAACACAGAGTTTTGGTAAACACGCACTTGAGAAACGCTTTGCAGATCCTCTCCACTAATTCTGTTTCATTATTCCAGTTTTCACGGCGCTGATCATGCTTAAACCTCTAACCCACACTAACAGCCCTGTAAAACAACAGGCCTGACCCCTCATGCCAGGCAGCCGTGCCTTTGTGTTTGCGCTGGAAGGCCAAACCTGCTTCCTTCCATCTTCTCTGCCAGGACCCCTCAGAGCTCCTCATTCCAGCCCAGCTCACCTCTCCTCGCTATCTCTTTGGCTGTGGCCTTGCCAATGCCACTGTTTGCACCGGTGACCAGAAAGGATCTTCCAGCCACGTTCACCTCCAAATCGGCTGGATTGAAGTGCCTGGAAGCAGACTCATAGCCGCTCCTAAATAAATCAGAGACACCTGTGAGAAACCAGACTTCCAAAAACCACAGGGGAGGGTTGAAAAGCACTCTCCCCTCACACCCCGGCATATGCTAACCGCCCCCCAGCCCCCAGTACTCTCCGTGCCCGTGGGACAGGTCACAGACAGTGTCCGTGGCACCGTAACTAGCCAAGCAGCCACAAGTGAAGGCCACAAGCCACGCAGCCCGAAGCTCGGCGCTGGGGAGGCGGCCGCCTGCAGCCCCAGGCGGGGCCTGAGGGAGCCCGCGGCGGGGGGGACCTGGGCAGCTCTCACAGACGGGGCGTCGAAATCTGCCCGCTATGGCGGGGGTGGGGAAGCTGCCATTAAAAATATCTATATTAAAAACAAAACAAAACCCCACAACACCTCCAACTGGTTAAACGCCCGCGGACG
>JAVJGG010000008.1:32532149-32569566 GCA_035590195.1 Aviceda cuculoides
ACTCCCGCAGCCCCGTCACGAACCAGACGGCGTTACGGGACCAGGACATGGCGCCGATGCCGCCACAGCGCTGCTGGCGCCGCCTCTGCCCTTACATAAGGCGCCCGGTCCGGCCCTGCCCGCCCGCCCGCCGCCGGGTAAGGGCCGAGGGGCGGCCCCGCCCTGCCTCGCCCGCCGCCGCTGCCGCCATTACGGGCTGGCGGCGGGAGAGGGGTGCGAGGGCAGGGAGCGTGTGTCCGTGAGGAGGAGTTGTGCCCCTTTCCTCCGCCACAGCGGGTTGTGGGTTGTTTTTTCTCATCCCTTCCATTTTCTGCCCTTCTTCCTTGGCCAGCAAGGGAAGGGGGCTGCTTTTAGCCTCCAGCCAGGCGGGCGCCGTGGGGGGAGTGCCGCAGCTGGCCCCCGCCGCGCTGGAGAGTGCTGTGCCTGGCGATGGCGGTGGCAGAGGAAGGAAGGAGAGTTGCCCAGGGTACCTGTTGGGACGGGTGCTCCTGTCAGCCACGCTGGGGCTGGGAACGGGGTGTCAGGTTTTGGGAACGGGGAGCCGTGCTGCAGGACCTGGGCCCGCGTCCTCTGCTCAGGAAGGCTGTCAAAGGGACGGACGCTTCTGCAGAAACATAAAGAGCCGTGTTGTGCCACGCCAAGTAGCATTAAATAAACCCGTGAAATTCCCAGCTCCTGCTAATGGGGTAAAGCATACCGGTAGGAAAGGGTACACAAGTGGCCATTGCAGCAGGGGGAGTGAAATTTAAAATGTGTTCTCAGTTCCTCTGGAATGTACATTGGAGCTATGAAGCTCAAGCAAATCACTGGGAGTTGCACATCTGGACAACCCATGTTAGCCATAAGGAAATTGTCATTGCAGGTGTAATTATGTTTTGAAGTACATTAAAGGACTACGCACTTAGAAAGTTCAGTGTGCAAGTTAGATAAATTCAGGAATTTTATGTGGTATGTGGGGCCACATGCAGAGAAGCTACTTTGGGAACCTCATCTAAGTTTTCAAGAGCTTAAGTTACCTAGTTTCAATAGCAGAGATAGGGGATGAATGGGAATATTCTGTCTTTTTTTGACCCTGTATGATAGTCGGATACTTCTTTTTCTAAATCCCTTCACTCTGGCAAAGGCCTTGTACTGAAGCCTTCCACTTTCTCAGCATGTTGTGTGAGTATTAGGCTCACACAAAAGTAATTCCCACCATGAAGTTAAAACTTTTGAACTCGGCACTGCCCATTTGTATTAGGTATTACGTGTGAAATAAGAGTTTTCAGAGGGCAAAAAGATACATTTTCACAGTGATATTTTCTTCCATTCAGAGACCATCCAGCTAAATGTCATATATTTGCATGAAATCTGAAAATGCTTGTTCTTATTAAAAACGTTGAAAGAATTTATTTAAAACCAGCAGCCCGAGTCAGTTTAACTGATTTTGATCTTGGAAATGGCTAGGAGTTTTTGACTGAAGTGTTCCTAAACAATTCATACTGATTCTGATGCTTGAAATGGAGACTTCTGGCCCAGAAAGGAACAGCCTGGCAATAGCGTGAGTGGCAGAGCATTATTTCCTATAATGGAAAATGAATGGCAGCCTGAACTAGAGTTACGTACTATGATGTCTGTAAGTATATAATTGTGAGCTGTATGGAAATAGTTTTGTGATCATCACCTACAACATGCAATTAGCAACCGAAACTGTACAGCCTACGCTGCTATAATGATGTTAGATAATCACACTCGTTGTGAACAGAACAGATGTTAGGCTTGTGCAAGTCCTGCGTACAGGCTGAGATAATGTCCCCTCTTCCTACTTCCAATCCTGCTACCCCTTCAGCTTCTCCCTTTCCCTCATGGCCTGTACAAGTCTGCCTGGTTACTTTCCTCAAAATGTGGCTCAGAGACAATACACAGCAGGGGAAAACCAGAGAATTATGTGGGCATGCCTGCTGTTATGAATATCCAGGCAGAAAACTGCAGTGCTGCCCCGCATTTTCATGCTAGTTAGAGAATGTCTCACTTTGGGGTTTGTAACTCTCAGTGCATCTCAGTGTGCTGTTAGGAGAACAGCAAAGTTCCAGGGTTGCTTACGCCACAGAATTAGCTGCATTCTTTACAGGAAATATGGTTTCAGTTTGAAAAACATTAGCAAACCCCAAACAAAACAAAAACCCTGTGGAAGTTCCCGTGAGTAAATGCACTAAGGCAGGTCGTGCTTTATTGCCTTGTCATTTCTTTGTTTACCCGCTTTATTTCTTAAGCACTGAGACTATGGCTTAGTACAAGCAAAACTGGATGATGTCTCTGATGTGTTTTGTTTGTAGTTTCAGTCTATGTTCTCATAAATTGGGGGGTACATGCCTGCAGTCTGCCGACCTCTGAAAGCAAATGGTATGTATGTAGATACAGAGAATTCCTTGCAGGCTAAATCATTTGGACTGCAATCAGCAAGATGCTGGGTGGTGCAGCCCTGAGGTACTAACGAAGGTGAGTATGTACGGCAGAAGCTGTCCATGAGTCAAATACAAAAATATACTAATGGCAGCCAGACAATGGGAGCAGCTCATAATATTTGGGGATTTAAGCAGTAATGGGCAATGACAGCATATTACTCTTATTAACATAGAGAAGATAAGTTTGTTAGGAAGACACTTGAATGTAGGTTTGGGAACCAGTGTCACCCTGGTACACACACAAAATTTTCTGAGGATATTATATAAATAATGTAGCATTACTACTGTGATGTTAGCCATACCCTTCTAACAAATGCCATTTTCAGGAGATTTTGTAAGCACCGAGAAATGATGCTCTTGCCAGAGTGCAACAATTCCTGAGCACACTCAGTTGAGAGATATCTGCTTGGAAACACTTGCTTTTTGCACAGCAAGGTCCTGAGCTTGCACCCAGAAAGGAATTGTCACAGCACGCACTCTGTGCATCTGAACAGCTTTACATCAGAAGCAAGCTGTTGCACACTGTCCTAACACCTAGGTGTTTCTGCTACCTCATTTCACCCCCTGCGATGTTTTGATTTTGTATTGTTGTTCCAGAGGCAGGAGACTGTAGAGACTGTGTAAGTGCTCTCTGCTAACCCAGCCATCACAGCAATGAGGCAGTGTGGGTTGTGTGGAGGAGAAAGGTAAGGCATAGTTTTTGCCAAGAGTTGGCTGGTCCTAATGAAGGGCCTGCCTCGCAGTACTCTCGCAGGCAAAATTTCTGCCCACATCAAGAGTTTTGGCTGCATGTTGCCTTTTGTACTGAATTCTAGGCTGATACACCTTGTTAGCTGAATTAGAATCCATTCTGGAGCTTTGGAAATTTGAAAAGTTATGGCTTTTGGTTTTTTTCATGATTGCTGCTAGCTTAGCATTAAACTCTGATAGGACACTGCTCTGAATGTTAGGGATTTTTTAGACAAGGAATTCTTTTTATGGATTGGCAGCCAACATCTCAGATAGTTATCACAGCCAGCCACTGATACATATGTGTAGCCTGGTTCCCCCACTGGAAGCGGCGGGGTCAAGTCTGTGAGCTCCTGACATTTTCCTCATTTGAGCACAGAACAAAATGGCTTTGCTGTGGCTAATCACAACCCAGTGTTTAGCTCTGATAAAACCTACCCAAGTTAACTGTTCCCCTTGAGGACTACAACACTTCAGGTATATCTACACTATCAAATAACTCATAGCATATTCCCAGGTCCTCATCCTAGGACAACTAGGCAAACGATTGTTGATGCCCAGGCTCTCTTTAAGTATTAATCAGATACTTCTGTCCAAAACAAGCTCAAGCATTGTCAGGGGGGATAGTTTGCTCAAGGGATAATTTGTTCCCAAGCGCTATGGATGAGACTGCACCAGGGTTAACACTGCACAGCTTGGCTTGGCACTGGTGATCCTGCATTCAGGTATATGCATTTACCAGTGTAGAAATAGCCCCCGAGTCTCTTATGCAGGCCCTCCATGAATGCAGATAATCCACAAAGCAAATAAAAATTCTGGAGCATTGTGACTGTGAGCCTCTAGATATTAGGATTTTTCATACAGTAATGAATTGAGAATCTCAGTATTAAAACACAAGAGCTGGTGAAAAATGCCTCTCTGGTCCCCAGCTGGACTAGTATGAAAAACACACCTTAGGCTTGATCCATCTTTGTACCTGCCAAAGAGCAAGGAGTTTTAAGCAAAGTTTTAATTGCTTCCCAACACAAAAGAGAAGCTGAAAATACCAATTGCTGTTAAGGGCTGTGTGTTTCAGCATGTTTCATGTTTTCTTCCCAGGGGACAGATCTAAAAGGTAGATAGAGTACTCAAGAGCTGAAAAGCAATTATATATTATACAAGATGTTTAAGAGAAGCTTCAAGGCCATCTTGCCAATCTCTTTTATTATCCTTTTTTTGAGAGAGAGAGAGAGGCTAAAATTTTTGTCTTAAGGGCAACTGTCTCCATTGCTTGCTTCCTACCAGAGATCTGGCAGGCTGTTGCGCATTTTCTCCTTTCCTTGCAGTTACCAATTTTCTAATTAAGTCTCTGTGCCTGCCCCCATTAAATCAATCAGAACGTCGCCACTGATTGCAATGGGAACAGGAGCAGGCTTTAAGGGCCAGATCTGCCAAAAAAAGCCCGGCATCTGTAATTGGGGCCAGGTTTCCAAAGGAAGTGGCAACTATGTGCAAGCCACCGGTTGGTGTGGGAGCCACCCCTAACCCTGCATGTGCCGTGCCGGCCTCAGCTCTGGGTGCAGGACACTTGGAAAACGCCAGCTTCAGAAACTAGGAGTGCAATAGCAATTAAGAGCTGTCAGCAGCCTGGGGAGAGGCCGTCGGCACTCTTCCTCTTGCCCGGCTGAAGCGGAGGGTTTGGTGCGCGGTGGAAGAGGAACATCCAGGCCCCGGGGTCTCAGGGACGTGTCTGAAGGGCGAGAGAAGCAAAGGCTGCTCATCCTGCACGCAGGGAGGGCTCAAGGCTCTGGCACGCGTGGTGTTTTCGTGAGCAGTAGGGTATTTTCTTTGCTGTGTGCTCTTATACCCAAGTCGTCGCGAAGTTTGCCAGCCGCTGTCATCAGCGTTGTTTCCAATGAACAGTCGGGCCTTCCCCAGACCAAATAGCCTTTTGTTCTCGAGAAACATATGTGGCCGTATGTCATCAGCTCAGCTTAATCACTCCTTTTTACTCAGTGAAAGGAATCTCTTACTTTGCCTCACCAGAAGTATAGGTTTGCTGCATCAGCTGCCGAGGACCCTGGTCTCTGAGAGCCTGCGGGGCCTCCCAGGGACAGGCATGTCCTGGCGAGGAGAGGGACCACTGAGTGTCCTCCCAAAGTGGAAAGAATTGACTGGGAGCAGCAGCTGAACCTGCTGCTAACCTAATTAATCTCCTATGTATCAAATAGTTTATGCATGCTTTAGTATATAACTGTTTTGAAAATAATAGATTTATAGTTGATTTTCATCTTGGAAAATAAAATTTTTCATCAATAAAAGATCAATTTTATTCCCATGACTGAAAAATTATTTTTATGTTCCTTACAGTAGGCAACATACTTGAATGTACACATGTTTTTTGCTAGGCTGTAACAGTAATGCAGTTATCTGTACTAATATTTTCTTCATCTACTTGTTTCTGTTCTTACTATTCTTCTACTGCATCCTACTATTCTTACAACCAGCTGTCGGATGGGGATGCTCGTGGGTTTATTGACTCAGGTAAGTTCTGCTATACTCCATTCTTTTCTCTTATTTTTCTTATTGTTCTGCAAATCTTACAGCTTATTAGCATTGATTGTTCTAGCACAGTTGTTACCAAATTGCAGATACTATGTAGTAGCGCGTGACCACCAAGAGATATCTACAGGCAGGGCAACAGACATACCTCAGCTTATATGGTTGCTCCACATTGTGTTCAAATGCCAAAGGAATGGGCCGAAGTTTTGTGTCTGCGAGCAGTCCACCTGCTGTGGTAACAGGACCCACAGAGATATGTAAAACTTAGCCATGTAAAGCTGTGGAGCCAAACCCTCCCTGGCAAATAACCACCCGACCTGTTTATTAGAAGTCTTATTTCACCTGTTGTTGGATACTTTTTTTTAAAAGTCCATTAAAAATAATGAAGCAACTCTTTTTTCTGATATATTCTGAAAAAAAATAGAACTGATGAACTAGTAATGTGAAATCCATGCAGAAGTAGAATAGCAATACACAGAGCAAAAATAAGCAATGATAATAAAAGGCGTTGTCTATGGCAGCTTGTGAATAAGTGTGCCTAGTGGATTTTTTTTTCTCCACTGTTTGCACCCTATGTACTCATTTCATATTGATACTGAAAGGCTAATATTTTTTTCCAAAGGACTGAGGTCAAATCCATAAGATATACAGGTACCTAACTCACATGGACATCAAGAGGACATTGTTAAAAAAAGCTTTCATGTATGTTGGCCTACAGGCCCACAGTTCGCACCTCAGAGCGTCTCTCTCATTTGAGCTGCTATACTGCAGCACAGGGAAACATATCACAGATTCTCCCTTCGCTTGTGTATTAGTGATCGTTCAGAAGAGTCAGTATGGCTTAGATTCAAATCTGTGGGCGAAATCAGTCTCCGACGTAACTATTCATCTCAGCGAAATTGCAGCAGGGTTGACCATAATTAGCATGACTGGTAGATGTAAAGCGCCTTAATTTTTAAACTCCGATCACATAGGCTCATGCACTTACACTGGTCAGTATCTTCCTCCCTGCATTTTTATTCAAATGAGACATTTGGTAGAAATTCACTGTATCAAACATGTATATGTGATTTCTCAGAACTTCATACAATTTTCTCAGAAACCTGTTCTTGCAATATAACATTGTTCTTTTTAGCAGTTTTCTTGTACTTTGTTTTCTTGTACTGTGCAATATCAGGTGGCACTTGTCAGCCTTTTTTATCTTCCCTCAAATATTATACTTTCTAAAAATGTTTTATTTTTCCTCTTATGGCTAGCACCTGTGGGGCTTTAATGTACTCCTGTAGTGAACAGGAACCTCAAGAAACATAAGCCAAGAAGCAACAATTTCAAATTGCAGTCCTGATGTAACAATTCTTTCTATACTATATGTAGACCTTACATAGGTCTTCATTGTGATGCAGAGTCCCTATCAAGTAGAATCTGGGGAAGATGAATTATCAGAGATAAGATTTAAGGTAACTTACAGAATCTGAGCTGGTTTAGAATGTTGTGCAATGTATACAAGTTATCACTGTTTTAATTTTCATAGCCCTTTGCCTGCAGAGTCAAAGCATTTAGGCTCGTTTACACCAACTGTTCACGTTGGAGACATTCAAAACAGCTCTTGACATAACTTAGAATAGCTTCTGCTTCTTTATTTTCTTCTGCACAGTCACCTCGTAGTTTTAAAGTCTGACGTCGTGGGACCTCGTAAAGCTCAGAGCGAGGGCTGTGTGAGAGATCTCTTCTGCAGCAGCGCAACGCCCCTGTTCCTGCCCCCGGGGAGATGAGGTCCGTATGGATCTGATGCTCATTTTTCCCTCTTGCGGTCTGCCGGTAGGAGCTGTCCATGTTCAACGTTTGGAATGAAGGAACAGAACATTTGCTTGTCTGGCTGCAGCTTTTGAAATAGCTATGGGAAGCTGCTCCCTAGAGCTTTGGAATATTATGCCCATTGCTGAAGAAGGTGGAGTGGTGGGAGGAGTAATATACTGTGGGGAATAAACTGTAATAAGTGTGATTTATTTCATGGCTGCTACCATTGCATTTGTGATATGTGTATGTCTAGAGTCTGCGTGTGTATGCAAAAATGTCTTTGTGTCTTCGTATTATTAGATTTCCATAGCGCCCACAACTAGCAGTGAGCAGGCTATCATCTAATCCATTGAAATCATATATATTTTTCCCTTTAAAAGCTAGAAATAGACCTTTGCTTCTCAAGAAGGGGAGATGATTTAACTGCAAGTTACAGCTGGTTTCCTGCATTGTAGTCAACACGTTTCTGAGTTCATAATAATTAGCTTAAGGGTGTATTTTGTTCAATTTCCATAAGACATTTATGTTACTGTGGGAAAAAAGTGAACTTTTTCAATTTGTAACTTTAGTCTAGTGGCAAAATAGTAAACATTTTCATACCAAGGTGTAGATTGTATTTTCAGCCATCTGACCTTTGGGCTGTAATGACTGAATTCCCCCACAGCTGCGGGGCACTGAAGTGCGCCTGCTTCTCCAGGGTCTGAGCATATGTCTGGGACACCAGTAGTTTGTGGCAATTTAAAAAGTTGCTGCTCACAAGTTAAGGTGCTGTGGACCATGCATGTGTTCCTAGCTTACCCCAATGTGAGTTAAAGTCCCTTCAATTAAACTACTTTCATTTGGGTTTAAGCTGAGTGCTTTATTTAGACATTGGAGCAACCCGAGGGAAACTATGCTGCTGACGGTGGGTCAGGAGAAGAGCAGTAACTTAGTAAGTCACTGTAACTCGGTTGTATTTGATCATATGCCCAAAACCAGGTGTCCCTACTCCATACCTGCATGATTCCAGCCTGCTGAAGGAGGCAGTAGCAGTGAAACTACAGAAGGCATGCTCAGACCTCTCTGGATACGGAATTGATGGCTCAAACAATTTTGGAGGCGTTGATGTTCATGCTTGCATGTGCCATAGCTTATTGATGTACACAAGTAAAGGTAAATACTATCAATTCAGAATTTTCCTCTCCCAGTCCTAACAAAGCTTTTTGTTTACTCTGTATAACTTCAAACTATTTAATAAATGCCTTTTGCTTTGTTAATACCTCCTCTATCATTTTGCATTTGTGCCAAGCAGGTACTGAACATAGCGCTGTGATTTGGCAGCACTTTCCCAAGATGTCAGTGAATGCACTGGGTTCTCATACCTAAGGAATTAAGCCTCCACGGTAGACTGGAGAAAATCAGTCAGTCTTAGCCTCCTGTGAATGAGACGTAGGCCTCAGGTTTACTGTTGTGTAGCTGAAGTTTGATAAAATATTGCACATCTGCTGAGCTGCGGTAACTATGCTCACATAGGCACACAGACAATGCAAGGCAACGTGACTTAGCTTACATCTCCTCCCGGCTGAACTAAAATCCCCTCGTATTTGCTCAGATAGGAGCACGCACATCATCACTTGCTGCAAGGTCACTGGATGTGCAGTGACGTGGGAATCGGTTCAGACTTAATCAGGAGTATGAGCCCTTAATTCTTTGTGATCAAGAATGATTCTAGCAGTATTTTGCAAGAACAGGGAAGTTTGTACTGGAGTCCTATGGGTGGTGAGTGTGTACCTACTTTCATATTAAATTTCTTTTGCATTATCAACAGAGTATAATTTTCTTTTTTATGCCTGTTCCAAGCTTTTGGGTAAAGTTCATGCGTAATGATAAACAGATGCTTTGTTGCATTTGAGTGATGGATGGTGTTATGCCTGCTGATAGGCAATTTCTTAAATACTTTGGCATCTTAATGAATGAAAGATGCTCTCCACTGAAGGTAAAATCACTCAGATCAGTTCAGAAGTGAACACTGAAATCCAGGAGCCCAAGTGCTGAGCCAGTGAAGTATTTGGGGTGGGAAGGAGGAATTCTAGCATTCCACCATTGGCAGCAGTTATGTTTAGAAATGTGTAGTACCTTTAAAGAGGCAGTGGAGAGCGTGGGGTGGAGCAGCTCTTGGGAAAACACAGCCTGTGATTTCTCCCAGACATAATCTGAGGCCCATGAATAAAAGGAAAGATTTCCATTGGTTGTATCTCCCTACATACAACTGTGCATGGCCTAAGTCAGCCAGCAGCGTTAGTAATTCCCATTCCGTGGATTTCTGAGCAGGGACAGCCTGACTGTGACTTCTCTTGAGTGGCTGCTGCAGAGCGGAGGGATGCTACACTGATGCTTCCCTCTTGTCAGATTATTTCACCTTTTATCCTACCTTCTTTCTAAGATTAGTTTTCTGGAAATAAATAATTCTTAAAGCCAGGGCCTGAATTAAAATCCTTATGGACCAAATGCACTCTTAGTTATCTATACAACAGCCCCTGAGAGAAATGTTCATGGTTGAAGACAGGTGGTTCCCACAGATGTTACACTATGTTCAGCCTCAGTCCCAGGAAGGGTGGTTGAGCACAGCCTGTACAGCTGTGGCATATTGAGGTTCTTTTACAGATCTCACCCTTCCACAGGCATCATATAACTCTTTTAGGTTCTCTAAAACATAGGTTTCAGCTGTGTGGGTTTTAACAGGAAAAATACCCCAAACACACATCCTCTTCCTGTGCCTGGGGCCACCCTCATGCTTGTATAGAGGGGACCCGCTCCATTTTGACCATATTAACAGAAGTGCATAAAAGCAGAAGCAGAAAGAGCACTTTTACACTGCGTTCACCAACACATGAAAAAACAATCTACCAGGACCAGGCTTGTTCCATTACATGTCACAAAACAATTGTCTCTGTGCATGCTGCTGCTTTTAAAGCTGACGCTGCTGTTGACTTAAAAGCTGTTTGTGTTACATCTGTCTATTAAGTATAGATTTCCATATGTACAGCACCAAGGTGAACAAATCAAACGTACACTCACACCACAACCAGAGAACTGCTGTAGTGAACACATCCACCCAAATTCTCACATCCCTGCCCATGTCTTATTACTGTGTTTTATGTTTAAAATACCAACGTAACATGAGTTTTTCTATGAACTCGATCACAATGGTTTGACAACCATCTTTGTGTTGGCGTGGTACTGACAAATTGCGGCTATACAAAAGTGGAGAAGAGGAGTCTCCCCAGACTGGGGAACGCTGAGCCCTGGTTAAAGCACTGATCTGATACTCAGTAGCTCAGTTCCTCGTTCTACCAAAGGCTTGCAAAGTGGCCTTGGCTCAGTTCAGATGTATTCAATATATATGGATATATTCAGACTATCTGTTCTAGCACCAAAGTTAAATATAGATGCTGTCTAATCCAAGTTCAGAAGAGACCTGGGGGCCGTATTCAAGCTGCCTTTTGTACATGCTTGTATCATTACCATAGCTACTTACTGGCTGGTCTAACAGTGGCCTGAATAGCTCTCTGGTGAGCATCCAAGTTACTGTCAAAGTCCATGGGCTGTGCAAGGTGGTCTGAATACAGCCCTTTACCTCTTTGTCTCAGCTCCCTCATCTGTAGTGCAGGGACGGTAACGTACCTCAGCAAGGCTACGGAGGTGTTCGGATCCCGGTGAAGAGGGCTACTTTTATAGGCAAAGATGTACCACGCTGAAACAACATAAGGGAACCTGGTTTTGGAGGAGTTTGGTGTCTGCAAGAGCTTACTCCAGGCAGAATATCCAAGAGTTAAAAAAGGGATGTAGAAGTTAGCAAGAGCGCACCCTGGCATCTGTAGCAGCAATTTTACACCAACTATGCTGTACTCCAGCTTAGCTATTTCCAGATGGCACTGTATTTTACAATTTCCTCTTGCAGTTGACTGCTATCATACATATATATAGTGCAACAAAGATGTACACAAGGGTGAATTATTGCCTGTTCTTTGTTGTATACTCTTTCCCAAACATCTGGGGATTTATTTATGTGGCATTTAGTCTTCCTCAGAAGAGTACCTTTGCCTGGAAAAGAAATATATGCAGCAGCTACAAAAGATAAGGAGAAAGAGAACAGTATGGCTAATAATGAGGACACCAACAGCAAAAATGTACAGGGTTTTGTCACAGTAATCCTGAGGCTGATGGAAAGGTGGGATGAAATTTGGCAGGTACACAGAAAAAACCCAGTAGTTCCCAAGAATGAACCAGAGAAAGAGGAAAAGGCTGAGGGTTAGATGGATGTAGTACTTGTGAGCATTCTGCCTCCAGGGATATTCGTCGTCATCATCATCATCAATCACAACAGACTTGGAAAGCAGCTGCCTCATCCTGGTTGAGTCGTACAGCAGGAGAGTCACCTGGAGGCATTGGGGGAGAAAAAGGAATAAGTAAATTGGCTCTGGAAAATCTGAACACCTTCTGGCCACTGCCAGTCTTTGGGCCAAATTAAAATTGGGTGTGGGAAAATCATGTAAGAGAAAGATGAGGAGCCACAAACGAGGCAGATCCTGCTGGAAAATAATGCATTTTTTCCCTACAGTTTATTCACCAGTGAGATTTAGGCCAGACATTGGAAAAAACTTGCCAATGGTAAGGATGGAAAGGCACGAGAACAGATTGTGTAGGGAGATGGCAGCAGCTCCCACGCTGGAGACTTTGAGAACAGATTAGAGTAACTGCTAAATGACTTAAGTAGAGTAGTTCCTGCCTTGTAGTGGGTGGATTTGTCTCTCCTAACTCTATTTTCCATGGCTATATAGGTGAGTCAGCTTAAATAAAGTTATGAAGGATCTAGACTTCAACCTAAACCCCAAATAAATTGCTTCAGATACTTGGAATTATTCTGTTAAGTTTTCTTCAATGAAGTGTCATTTTCTCAGATTGCTCCATTCCTGCCTTCAGTCAGAACCAGCAGAGAAATAGGTGGAATACTGTGATACCATGAGGTTAGTAAGGTCTGGTCTACAGGGAAATGCAGTAGCACTCATCGGCAATGCTTAGAAGATTTCTAGTTTAGTCTTGGCAATGCAAGGTACGTAAGTAAGTTGACTGCAGTGTAGAGAAGCTTTCAGATTTCTGTCCCCTAAATGACTTCTTAATTTGGGTAGATTTATACAAGAGGTATACACTGGGCCCAACAAGGATTTGGGCCAAACATTGTGAAACCTGTGTTACCTGGCTACGCCTGGAACACTTGGCCCAGTCCTCAAGGCACTAGCTGTTGTAACTGGAGCTCCCCTAATACCCCTTATATAATTAAATATTTGTTCACAAAACCAGCTGTTTTCCTAGCCCAGATGTTGGTACCAGTTTGTGGAAAACAAAGATTAAAGTCCCAGCAGCAACATAGGCAAAGAAAATGGTGTTCCCACTGGATGTCTCACAGCCAGCTGAGCACTCAAACTGGTAGGCTTGTTCAAACCAGCAGAGCATCTTCTCAAGTGAACATTTATTTTAGGCAGGCAGGCTCCTGACACACAGGAGGGATAAACCTACGTGGCCAGTGGGTCTGAGGTTTCCGCTGGGGACCTGTGGCTTGACCTGAAGCTCTGTGCAGCTCATTAGCTCCGAGGTCAGCTCGGCGCACAGGCAGCTGCTGGTCCTCCAGCTTCACTGAGCTCGGCACTGGGAATGGGGTTAAACGGCAGGTGAGCACTGGTTTTGAGAAACCTCCTAGGGGGATTTATGGATCTCAACTGCATCTAACCAGTTCACGGAAAGTGCATGCAATTCTTACGTACAGTGCCTTGCCAAGCTGTGTTGGAAGCAAATTCTGGCAGTTGCTCACGTTGTTAATAACTGCTGAATATACATTTATGGAGCAGCATGACCTGAATTCAGCAGGCCTCTCCAGATGCTGTAGAATGGTTCAGTTGCCTTGGTGAACACCTGTAGGTTACCATTACCTTTTAAAAAACTGGAGGTTGTAAAGAGACCGAAGAGGAACCTGCAGATCTGTAGAGATCTAGGACTTGCCATTAAATTATGTCCACCGCAGGACAGCGTTCATTCAGATTTCATCCTATACCCATTCTCTGCCTTTTAACTTTCAGAGGTCAAGCGAAGGTACTGCTCAGTGATGTCGGTGCAGTGTGATGAACATAACAGAGGGCAGATTTGAGACAGGTGGTATTTGCCTACAGATCAAGCACTATGAGATGACACATGAGTTAGGCCAGTCAAATTCTGACCAAATGTGTTGCCAGACTGCAAAATAGGCAGTCCTGCTGTCTACTGAAGCCAAATTCAAGCCATTATTTGACATCAGCAGGAATATTAACTGACCCACTTACCATCTTATTTAGGGTGAGAAAAACTGACTTTAAACCAGAAATAGATAAGGAACAGTCAACATTTTTGATGAAGGCTTCAATTCATTAGCATGAAAATTTCCTTTCAATTGTGCTCTAATATTTTCTAAAGTATTATTAAGTGAACCTTTGATTATACAGATAAGTCCACTGGTGTGATCGAATGACTAAGCATTTGCCAGCAGAACTCACAGAACAGCAAGTCCCTTATAACATGATTAAGCACTTCCTTTTTTTTCTCCATTTACTCATTCACTGACCAAAGGTCCTTGGGGGAACGATTCGTATCCCAGAGCTGTACTGCAGTTTGGTTACCACTGTGAAAGAGTGCAGGGCATGCGGAGACCTGTGGAGGGATATTATGTCCCCCTTCTTTCTCTCCTGGCAAAGAAAAGGGGCTAGAAACTTTATGGGAGGGGAACGTAGCCGGCTCCTGTCCGTGGCGCCCGCAGGCTGCAGTGTGCAGAGCTGCCAGGACGGAGATAGCAGGTTCCCTTCCAAGGGACAGGCTGCCCGAACTGAAACATTAGGCCACGACCCGTCGGGTCTAGCCTGTCTGCTCTGCCGGTGCTGGGCTCCCGGGGAGGTAGGCTGGGTGCTGGGCTGCTGCCGCCCCAGTTACCTATGCAGGACAGCCGACGCGACCAGTGCAGACGTTCTCTCCGGCAGCAGCACTTGCTGGTTGTAGCCCTTCATGCTCCAGCGCTGCAATTCCAAAGCTCGTCCTTCAGATCTGCCCCTTTTCCTTCCTTTGGCAGGAACATCATTGGGACAGCAAAAAAAACCCCCAGTTTCGCCTAATCCTGCTGAGAAGCCTCGAAGCAGCTCTGCAGACTGTTGCGACAAGCCGCTTCATGCCCACTAGCAGCCAGTTAACACCGTCTGCAAAGAGACTGTGGGAACGGGGTGATCCTTTACCCTGGAGTCAACGCAGTTGTAGCTTTGTCGTGGCCAGGGTGTAACATGGATATAGGGGTGTCCCTACTTGCCAGGCTGCCAGGCTCTGGCTCAGTGAAGATGTAGGTGAGCACAGTCCCCTACAAGACAGGTAGCGTGGTTAGAAAATGCAGTGCCTAGATTAATAAGCCCTGCTGTGATGCAAGGATATATTTACTCTGGAAGGAAGCCATGCTGCTGTGGAGTCATTGCTTCTGGCCAAGTCAGAGTGGGAGTAAATGGAACTTGTGACGGACTATGAACAAACACCTGTAGTTTTATAGTATTCCCAAAGCCAGGAGAGTAACTTCACTTTTTGTCCAGCCTGTGTGTCTGAAAATGAAGGAGAAAACTCTGGCAGGCTTGGAGGACTGCTCGTGGAAATAGGACCCCATTTACCACAGGCACCCATGGTATATAGTGATTTAAAGGCCAGGCTGGATGGGGCTTGGAGCGACCTGGTCTGGTGGAAGGTGTCCCAGCCCGTGGCAGGGGGACTGGAACTGGATGATCTTTAAGGTCCCTTCCAACCCCAACCATTCTGTGATTTCCCTCAGTAGGGATGGTAGCACAGATGCTGTGATGTAGGAGAAAGTCACAGCGCAATGCGTGGGACAGTGCTGAATGCTGAACTCATGAGCGTCTCGCTTGACTGACGGGTGCTTTAGGTGCTGGAACAAGCACAGTTCAGGCCCGGTAGCTCTCGTCAGTACCGCATGCACATAGCTGTCTGGAGCCATCAGTATGTCTTAACTAGCAAGTCAAAGTCTAGTCACACAGAATATTTTTCACACGCAGAAGGCACATTACCTTTAAGCTGCCAATCACGCCACCCACCAGCAGATATAACGGAATTAGCGGCTGAACTGGGCAATCTTCCAAAAACTTCATTCCTGAACAGCAAAAATTAATGTTTGTTATCTCAAGTGATCAAATAGTGCAACAAGCTGTACAGTGAAAATTAAAGATGCTGTAAGTGAAGTGCAGTGCTTAGACCCAAGACTCTTATCCAGTGTCTGTCGAAATGGGGGATGAACTAAAGGGGGTTTGCATCTCCCACTACAGGAGTGAGGGCCATGGACAAACAAAAGGCAGGAGAAGGAAGAGAGAGAGCAAAGGTAACGACAGCATTACTGTTGTTCTGGCATTACCCACTGGAGCCACGTACACAGGTCATTAGCTTCAGCCACTGCGGCTTTGTTAAATGAACAACTGACTGAGCTGGGCAGGAAATTTTCATCAGCAGTAGAAAATTCACTGAAAATCAAAACCATTTGTGAAAAGAAGGAATTCTGATAAGCTTCTCTCAAGCCTTTCCTGCCCATTAGCTCCCGTGAGTGTGGCACGTTCCGAGTTAGATGCCTCGAAGCTTGGGAGCCAGTGTCCGTGGGAACCATTTTAGCTTCCCAGGCGGCTGATAGGGAACCACAGAAGCTCAAGCTCCCAGGCTGTTTGGGTTGCTGGAGGCTAAAAGCATTGGTTGTTATGGAGCCGGGGATCCTGGCAACCCTCAAATCTACTGCTAGAAAGAGAAATCTGGGTAAGTTTTTGGGAAGGGAGTGTGTGGCAGTATAAGGATGTTGCTGGGAGCAGACACTGAAGCTTGTGATACAGGTCTGTGGCAGCGAGACTCATCTGTCCAAATATAGATGTCTGCAATGCAGGCATCCATATCTGAACTAGTTTCCTAGGCTCTCTTTATAGTCAATAGGGAGAAATAGACACTTGTAAAATTCAATTCATCTCATCCTAAGATAGGCATTTAAAATAGGCCAGATGAGTTGGGCCCTGAAAGTGCCTCTTTCTTTCCATGACTGTACAAGGAATCTAGACAGCCAGCTGCAGATATCTAAAGTTAGCTGAGATGAATCCCCTGCCCAAGTCTCTAACCCAGTGGCATCTTTAGTCAATTTTAAACTGTTCATTACACTGTAACTTTATTGTTATTTATCCCATGTTTCAGGGCTTCTACCGATCACTTGCAGAGGACAGAAAGGATTTTCCATTTTCTTCTTGTTGTATAAGTTTTTTTCAAGGAGAAATTTTGACTTTTCTCTGAATAATTGGGGTTATCTAGACGCGGGATACTGAAAGCAATGTGCTGGTCTTAGTGCTAAACATCTCTCAGGCAGAACGTCTTGCTTCCATGTTCAGAACTACACTGAAGAGGAGGGATCAGGAAAGGAGTACCAGTGGTTCGCTGGGGGCTTTTTGCCTTCTTCTGCAGCTGTAATCCTCTTCATCTTGTCAATTTGCCCACCAAATCCACTGCTGCTGTTGGTCCGGAACATCGCTGGTGTCCTGAACCTCTCCTGGGCTCTTTGCACACCATAATACAGGTGTTGCGGATTGTGGTTGTTTGCCATAGATCTGACGTCCGACATGGGATACAGGGCAGTGTTTTGTGATCTGCTGCACGTGAGGGCTGGGGAGGCCAGTGGACTCTTCTACAATGAGTATTTATTACCAGCCTTCTCATAATTGAAAAGGGCTGGACTTAGGCGGATTTGGACTCTTTCCCTTTTCATCCCCTATTGCAAGGCTGTAATTTTTTGTCCATTTTTTGCCACTGTGTAACACTGAGACCTGCTCAGACTCCCAAATTTACAGGAGTGGGCAGCAGGGAAATCATCACGAATTATATCATTTTCAGAAAGCAGCTGCCAGGGTTTCTAGAGTCCTTGGCCCTGTAATAGCCTGCCACAAAAGCAGCTGGCCAGGGATCTCGGGGAATATATTTCAGTTTGGGAACCTAGGCAATTGCTGTTTCCAGTGCGTTACTGAGATTTTGATTTGAGGCCAAAAAAATATAATCAAGAAAACCTGCCAATTTTTTTTTTCATGGAGCTATGATTCTAATTCCCAGACAAATCCATTATAGAGTCCTGTCATATATGTAACATGACAGCAGTCAGTCTTGGGAAGGATTTGAATGACAGGCAGTGGTACTCTGTAGCTTTTGGGGGAGTATTGCAGGCAGATATGACAGCAAAAGAGGAGGTGAAAGGGGGTAATACAGTAGTAACTTAAAAAATACAGCACTATGGGTGAACAGGAACTATGGACCTGCTGTTGGCAGATGGGCACTGGTATTCGTTACAGTGAAATCTAGGCACACACATCACGGGCCAACCAGTTCACACACAGCACGTGCCTGATGTATTTGGGAACACCAAAACTAGTAGGAGAGCATCAGTGCTAGCTCTTCTTTCCCGTGGGCGCCAGATATGTTTTCCTGTGACTGTTAATGCTGGGATATACGGACCACGAGAGATCAAAGCTGTGCTTCCAGCGCGATGCTCCCTGCAAGCCAGAGCTCCCTGTGGTTTAGAGTGAAGAGCAATTGAACTTGCCCGTGACACAGACCAGCGCATCCAAATGGATAAACCGGCAACGTTTGCCAGATCAGGCACAGCAAGCATGTCCAACAGCTTGCACAGTGTCCAAAGCTAAAAAAGAGAGAGGAGGCTTGGGGAAGCAGAGGTACTTGCACGTTTTACCTCTCGGCTCCCACAGAAAAACACTGCGGTGGGATTCAGGACACAAGTGGAAAGAGCATCCGTGAGCGGTCAGGGAGCAAGGCTGGCTCCCACGTAGAGGTGCAGGGTATGAGAACAGGCTTCAGACAGTCAGGAGCACTTGAGAGTTGAGGAATTATTTGGTGTAGGTGTGAGCATGAGGAGTATTACCGGGTTAAATTTGAACAGGGGAAAATTTAGACTGCCTATTGAGAAAACAATGTCATCAGCTTTCAAATGTGATTTAGCTACCCCTGGGGAACACTGTGTATAAAGGTAGTCTGGACAACATACAAGACTGTGTTATTGGGAGCAATCCTTCACTGTCCCAGAAACTAAAAAAAAATTCTCAAAAAAAGTCTGTGAGGTCCTTCCATAGCTCGCTCAATTTTTGGAGTGGTTAGTGAAGAAAGGGGATCATCTCTACCAGTAAAAATTAGAAAGCTGCTAACCAGTCTGTGGCTTAAATGATGTCACAAGTCTGGAGCTTGGAATGTTTGCTGAGTCCTTTTCACGTATCTTGACTTCCACCATGATTTACAGTACTACCAAATTTTAAAAGTGTATAATGTTAGTATGTAATTATTACCAGAGCTACCAGTTATTCATCTATGAGTTTTAACAAATATTATTATGATTTATTTGTTAACATTTGAAAATATCTCAGTTTTCCTCTGCAGAAAGCAAGAGCCAAAATGACAGGATGCACACCAGCAAGTTATTCTCTGAGATCATGGTAACAGAATGTTACCAGAAAATCAGAGGCTTTTGCTTGGATAATAAATATCTGCATTTTCCTTGACATTTCATTTTCCTAAAAATACCTTTGCAGATATGTAGCTGCAGGAAACCAATATCCTCTGACAACACTATATTACAGTGACATTATCTCTTAATTTCAGTAAGTTGTGAAAAAAAAGAGCTCTGTATCTGATGCAGTAGATACCCAGAGCTCCAGGCTAATATCGTACCATACACTTTCCACTTGTCACTGATCTTAAAGATATTATGAAATATTCCTAGGAAATTATATTTATGAGTGGTCAGATTCCAGCCCTGGATTCATTTCCAGAAGGCTGGCTGTCAATATGCATGCGAGCTGTACCACACTTTGAATTATACCTTCCCACCCCTGTTCCACAGCTCAGGCGTATTCAGCCTGGGGAAAAGCTAAAGCTAAAATCCTCTTAAGGGATAAATAGCAATTTTAAGTCATGGATAAGCATAAGAGCCTAAGTGTTGAGATGTAGCAGTTCAGTCCATTTCCCTACTTCCTAATTGCTCCTTAATCCCTCATTAGAACTCCCTAATTCCTAATTAGGACGTCCTAATCAGAATCCTACCACAGTCGTCACTGGTACTTGGAAGGCCCCACATAAAGGAAGCAGCACCAACCTTCAGCGGAACACTCTTTTTGCGGGTTTGGCCAACTGTACAGCCAACGGGCCATGTGTCCCGACTCCCTTAGAAGACATCTCATCTCCACGCAGACACCGAAAAGAGGGCGTGGGACTTTCACTGCCAGAAACACCCATTTCTCTTAACTGCCTGCAAGGGCAGCACGCGGCGCTCAGCTTGGTTACGGACCCGTACGGTCCCCGCCGGCGTGGGGTGCACCTTGCCCACGGCGTCTGCATGTAGAGTTCGTTTGCACCATCCTTCACGAATAATGAGGCAGAAGGTGAACAACTCCTCAAGGACACCCGTCTGGAATGGTTGTAAGGGCTCTTGAGGACAGGACTTAAAATTCAAAGCGATCTGGGTACACTGGAAAAAGACATCCAAAATCTACGAGATGACAGCCGATAAAAGCTGAACACTGTGTATAGAAGAGAAAACTTCAATGTAAATAAAAAATGAGAAATGTCTCAGGGAGCAGCACTGCCAAAAACCATCTGGGCTTGCAATGCACCATAAACTAAATTGGAGCCAATGAGCTGGTCCACAGAAAGCATCTTTCATTTTGAGGTGTGTTTACAGGAATCCTGCATGTTAGACAGAGGAGCTAATTATTCTGCACTGCTCATTCCTCAGGTCTCAGCTGGAGTCCTGTGTTCCTTCTTTTTTTTTGTTTCAGGGGGAAAAAAAGTAGTTACATTGGCCAGAGGCCAAAGGAGGGAGGCAAAAATGAAAAAAAAAAAAAAAAGCTACAGAAACAGTGACCTGTGAGGTCAAGATGAAAGAAGTAGGGTTTTGAGATCTCTGGAAAAAAAGAGAGGATGGAGTGGGGTTATAATAGCAGCCTTCAAACAGTTCAAAGGTTCTCCTGAGTAGGACGATGACCAATCTGTCTTTGTGACCACGGTGGGTAGGGCAGGCTGTAATCTCTTTAACTTGCCATAGAGAAGATTTAGGTTGGATATGGGGAAAAATATTTTTTCTGTGAGAGCAATAAAATGCTGAAATAGGCTCCTTGGGAAGCCATGGAATTTCCTTGAGCAAGGGCAAGTCAGACATCTGTCAGGGATGCTGTGAGCATGCAAGCCTGTCTGAAGGTGGCGGTGGGCTGGTGTCTCTACCAGTGTTTCTCAAGTGGGGGTTGCAACCCATGTGGAGGATGTGAAAAACCCAAAGGGAGCAATGAAGTGTTAGAAAATGCTCAGTTTAAAAAAAAAAAAAAAAAAATCTATGTTAATGGTAAGGAAAAGGTGACGCTTAGGAAAAAGAAGAACCTTATGCAGTTTAAAAATGTATAAAATTCTGCAGCTCAAAGGCTTTTCCTTTCCTTCTTAAATATTTGATCTTGAAATGCTACTCACAAATCCAGCCTTTGGGGGGTTATACAGAGACAGATCAGCCAAAAACCAGGTCTCACTTTCAAAAAGGTGGAGAAATGGCAGCCTAGACCATCTCTTCTTCCCTTCCAGCCCTACACTTCTAAGACTTTCAAAGTGCAGTTAATACAGAGGGATCCCGATCAACGAAATCTTCTTGTGTCGGATTCTAAGCTTCCTCCCACAGACAGAGCCCCGTGTTGAGGTAGGACACACTGGAGGGGTATTTAAGAGGAATAAGGTCAGAATACAAGCAGTGCTTCCTCCCCGCTATGCAGTGTGGGCTGGGATTCTGCCTGGAACTAAAGTACCAACCCTGAGGTTTAACAGTTGGAAACTTTAAGTTTTCCTACTCCTTTCTCCCACCAGATGTGTTAACCTGCCACACAGTGCTGGGAAGTTCCTGTCTGCAAATTGCTTTCGTAGTCAACTTACCTATAAAAGTCATGGACAGTGGTAAGGCAAGGAAAGCGAGGAGCCCAAATATAAAGCATGCTGTGAATGAGAAAAGAAAGACAGCGTTATTGGGGCTGGTTGAAGTTTACAGACTAGCAATTCCACCCAATGCTTTACAGATGCTGTTTGTCTATAAAGTTGCGTAGTGAGAAGTGCAGTGCACTCGATGGGGTGGGAATGTGGTGTTTATGGTGCAGCGTTTGAGGTGACGGGACCAGCAAGTGGTTTATCCCTCTCCCAGAGTTCAAGCTTCCGTCTTTCAACTCATACATTGTTAGTCCTCCTATCAGTGGAGGAGCCATGAGAGGCACAAACTGCTTTTGTGGCTGCTACTTCCAGCTGTCTTATTGCAGGGGCAAGGACTCGGCCACTGCTGCCTTAGACTGACCGCCGTCGGAGGCGCTGCCGGGTGACTCTGCAGGAACAAGTAACTCCGCATCAGCTAATCCACGGCAACTGGTGAGCCCTGTCTGTTTGCTAAGCAAATAGCAGCTTTAACGCCATTCCACTTAGTTTTCACCGACAGCTAAATAAACTGTCGTTATTGCAGATGTGATTAGTTTCTGGCTGGTCTGACCCCCTGACCCAGCTCGGCTCACGAACGCGAAGGCAGCGGCCCCGCTACAAGGAGTGGGACTTGCCGCTGGGCTAGATCGGCTTAAGCTGCATGGAAGGATGCTCTTGGGGGTGCACACCGACTGCTTCTGCAGACGAGTGGGTCCGAGGCGCTTGGTTACTCCCCAGGGAGCTGCCGGTGTATCTGAGCCCTGGTATTTTCCCAGCACAGCCTGATGCTGCAGAGGATGAATGCTTACCTTTGCAGAAAGTGAGAAACAATAGTCAAGAGCAGTGTGAGCAGCCTGTCTTAGAAGAGCTGTCACCTCTGCGCCTAATTACGAACACCGGGCAATATTAAAGTGAAACGCTGCCCTGCAAAATGAGAGTAAAACACAATGAGGACATTCTGTGGCGGGCGTCCCTTCTGCGAATGGCTCAATCTGCAAGTGGATGCCTAAAGAGGCAAAAGGGTGGTAAGCGGAGGTGGGCCGAGATTGCGGAGGGGCTGGGAAGGGCACGGATAGGAAAAGGAGTAGGATGTCTCCTTGGAGGCTTACGAAAAAAGGCAAGCGTTCAGGATTGGTTTGGGACCAGCCTTTCTGCCAGGAGAACGGCATCCTCCTGGCCGCGCAGGAGCGGGGACACTGCCGGCACCCCGCGTACACTGCCGCTCCGGGAAACTCTGCCCAAACGTCACCCTCGGGGCGCCTTAGAGAAAACGGGGAACATCGTTGCCTCCATTTTACGGAAGGAGAAGCTGAGACGGAGGACGTAGGAGCGGCATCAAAATTCAGGGCAGATCCACCAGGCTTTCTGACTCGCAGACGCTTTTCATGGGAAGTCACCATCCCCCACGCGCTGCTCGTGTTTTCTCCGCAGAGAGCGAGGATCCTACACTTCAGCGCTTGAGAGACATCCTTCTTTCTCAGAAGTAGCATGTTTGTTATCTCTACGAATTGGTAGAGACCGAAGATATTTTGAGCTGCAGAAAGCACTTCTGTTCCTTTGTGCCACCCCTCCTCCTCTCCCGGTCTGCCGGTCTCTCACACACACATTTTTGCTCAGGCTCTCCTATCTCTTGAATGCTGCACAGCACAGAAATTCTTCCTCTGCTTGAATAGTGTCCTACACTTGACTAAGCTCTTTCAAGTGCTGACAGCCTCTCATTAGAACAACTCAGCCTCGAGCCTCCCTTTTCACCACATGTCACATCTCATGCTAAGCCCCCTTGCTGTTACATTATCTAGACTATTATTTTCACATTTGGACGTTATGTTATTGTAGCTGAGTCAGGCTTCCAACGCACCCACGAACATCACCGCCAAAGAGCGCCCGCGGCCTGGGCCACTCGCTTATCCGCCATCCAGACGAGCGCGGAGCGGGTCTGCAGGAGCTGCAGGGGCTGCCCGGCCTTGCCGCAAGTCCCGTCACGGCAGCCCAGCTCTCGGAGCGGCCTCACCCCCCATGGCCACCTCCTGTTTGTGCCCCCGAGTACTCGGGAGCCCGGCAGGAGAAGGCGTCCTGTCGTTTCTCAACCCCCCGGCACAGGGTCTGGCTGCGGCCCGGGGAGGGACGCTGCGGTAAGCGCTGTGGAAGGCTCCGGGGGGGGCCCCGTGTATGCGGGGGGCTGCGCGGCTGGCGCACAGGTGTCCGTGTTTGCTTGCGTCTAGCATCTACCCGTTTTGGAGGGGAGAAATGGGAGGTAGGGACCACTCGGAGCTCAAGAGAGGAAGATAATGGTTCGTTAATTCCCCTCCCAGAGCAGTCGCCGGGAATGTATTTACTCATTAGCTCCCCATTCAGCTACAGCCTCTTAGGTCTTGAATTGGAGGGGCAGATGCCGAGTCTGGGAAGGCTTCCAGATCCATGTTCAACAAAGTGAGACTCTCGGCAGTTGACTCCACAACTGGCAGGGCTCCCCAGCCGCTCTCGGTGCCGCCGGCAGCGCTAAAGACTGTTTTCCCCCCAAAGTGTGGGGTTTTCAGAGAGATGCCGCTCCGTCGGGACGCACGCACTCTCTGCCTGGATTTGTCTGGGTTGTGCTGCCCCGTTCTGGTCCAAAGACAAATTGCTGAAGAAAATGGTATTTGCCGCAGGGTAGCTCGGCTCTGCAGAGAGGACGCCGCGATCTGTGCAGTCTCACACGTGGGGCTTGTGATATTTTTAAGCCGGTGATATCGCCTCACAGGCTGGTCAGAGAAGCCCCTGGGCCCATTCCTGGCAAAAGTAGCAAAAAAGGGCTGGTGGGCTCTAAAACCGCAGGAGGGTGAGGGAAGTGTTTCCGGGCACGGCTCAGAAGGACATCTCCTCGGCGAAGGTGGTGTCGGGGCATCGGGCAGGAGAGCCCCAGCTCTGTACGGCCAGGGCAGTACAGTGGTGGGCACTGGTAAAGTCCTGCTTTGGGAGTCCTGACGCGCCGGGAAGTGGGTGCAGGGAAGAGCTCGTGTCTGGGATCACGACGAGGAAGAGGAGAGCAAGAGGCTCTATATCTGGCACCTTCCTTGAAATCTGTGGGCACAGAAGTCAGATCAGCGGGTGCAGATTTTGTGTCTCCTGCCCAGCAGGGTGGCCAGCTGACATAAATCTGTTCTTTAGCTCAGTTACTCCTGCCAGGGTCTCCCCACGGAAGTAAAGCAACTCCAAATCACCCTTAACGTCATGGCTGTACGTCATGGTCTCTCTTCTCTCTGACGCCGGGGCCGTTGCGTCCTCCGCAGCCATGCCCCTGCCCTGCAGCTCTCCTCCCCTCCTCCTCCTCCCCAGTTACGTGCCCGGCCTCAGGGCACGCAGCAGCCCAGTTGTCCTCTGGCCTGTGGGACGGATCTGGAGGCAGCATTGGACGTGGCACCAATTCACCTGTGGGCTCGTCAGACTTGATTTTGCTGCCAGGATTTTTCCAAGCACGCGGAGGTTTCGAGTGAGCTCAGGCTGTCCCTGTTTACTTTGAAGATAGAAAAAAGTTTCTGCCTTTGCAGGTGGGACGAGTCCTCACAGGATTTTCAGAAGTGATTTATGAGTATAAATTTCAACCTACCCATTCTTCTTAGGTAGTACGCTAATACAGCTGTAGCGCAACCTACTCAGTAGAGTGTGTGACAAGCCCTCTGATAATAAATACAGGAATAAATGAAGTGTTGTGTACATTGCCATCACTCCCAAATGCTGTTTGTTCTACAGCCTGTCAGGTTCCTGATAAAAAAGGATTATTTTTTTTTATTAAATGAGATGCTACCAGCTTCCAAACAAATTCAGCAGTTGCCCCAGAATTTATCTGCATGAGCAAGCCGAGGAGCAAAACTCCGGGTGTAAACTCACAGCGCTCCCTTCGGATGCCCCGTGGGAACGCTGCTCCGAAGGGGGCTGACTCCCAGCAGTCTGGGTGGGAGCAAATTCGGGCCGAGGGCTGGCCGGGCCCCGAGGCAGATGCAGGGGGTAGCGCAGCAGTCGAACAAGCAGCGTCACCGAGGGCTGTACAGCAGCACGGACGCTGGCGGTGTAACGGGCCGGAGCGCGGACGGGGAGCGGATATTTTCATCCGCCTTTTATTTCTTCACGGTGCCTGCAGGCATCCCCTGCGGCGTTGATAGGGACTTGGAGAAAAGAAAGGACGCGGCGTGTGTGGATGCTGCAGTGGCAAAGCAAGCCTCGATGGATCTCTGCGGGGAACCAGCTCCCAAAAGGTGGTGCGCTTTACAGAGCGGGGACGAGTCTGCCCGCGGGTTTGGTAGCTGTGGGTACCGCCGGTCTTTCTGGGCTTTTGAGTGAGAGGAAAGTCTCACTGCACCGGGTGGGATGTGCAGAAAAGGCTTGAATGAACTAACTTTGAAGGAAAAGAATTAAATCTGTTCAGCTTGGCTAGCCAACGGCCAAGCGAGAGAAAAGAACAGCAAGGTTTGAGCACCCAAAGAAGGACCTCTGAAGGATCCATAGAGCTACGACGGTAGAGACGTGAGATAAACCTGAGCAGAAACGAAGATTGCTCTGCCCATGAGGCTAAGTGCCACAGCACGGAGATGGAATAGTCTCCTGGGATGAATGGCAGGAATCCCACCCCTGGGGTGATTTAATCCCTTGACCAAACTCGATACTCGGCGGCTGGAGGATTCAGCGTAAGGAGCAGCCGTTCCCGGGGAGGCCTCCAGCCCCAGCGCAAAGCGTCCGTCGGAAGCAGGGGAAGTGTGATAAAACGGCCCTGCAGACCAAATCCAAGCCCAGGGCCACCGCTGCTTGCTGCACGCCGTCACCGATTGCTTAGACACGGCCGTGTTACTGCGAAATAGTGCCTTAGTGCCCTGATAAGCTGTGCCAGCATCACACCACCTTAAATTTAAGTTCCAGGTTCCAGCACTGACACCAGCAATGCTGTTGCCATCAGACATGGTGTGGAATAAAGACGTGCCAGTAATCTGGGAACCTTCGAATTGGGGAGGGTGTAGATGCAGATGTACGTGCTTTCGGGGTTAGGCAATACTGCAGAGTGGCTTGTCTGAATTTTATGCCATGCCTCTAGCTACTGAACTACAATTATGCCATGGTCTAGGTTCTGGATTTGGCCCCTTGTGATTAATTTCCAGATGTACTTTTAAAACAAGATTTAGGCATTCCATAAAGAGCCAGCAGTTTGCTTTGCAATAGACCCAGGGTAGTGGATTAGACGCCTTTTTTTTTTGGTCAGTTAGTTAAAGACTGCCCTAGTGTTCTGAACTTAAATTGCTGTACCAAGAATGAAAAGAATTTAAATGATGCTGCACAGGTAGGTTGACTTTTTGGAGTCATTTCAATATCAGGAGACCATAGGTACAAATGTGGAGCTGTGCTGAAACGATATTTGAAAAATATACACAGGATGATGAGAAAAGTGAAATTAAGTGTCACTGCACTTCAGGAGGGTTTGCATTTTAATGAACAGAAAATCAATTTTGGATGCACTAGCTGATCCATAGCTAAAGCCGAGTTGATTTTGAACTCAAATGTAATGAAAACCTAAAGATAATGAGTTTCCTGGAACAGTATATCTGAGTTGCCTTACACATGGGTAACTTTGTGGGTACCCCATAGGGTGCTCCTGGTGTAAGAGAGCATAGATGAGATCAGAACTAACCCCTTTCTTTCAAAAAAAATTTCAGGAAGATCATTTATTTTCTCTGTCATCATTAAAGTGCCAGAGGCAATTTAATACCAACAGGGAACAGTGACATTTTGCTTGTAACCGGTAGGAACAAAAATCAGAGAAAATACCACTTTTGCCTTTTTTTGTTGTGATATTCACCAACGGCCCCAGATTCCCCCTGCGGGTTGCGAGGGACCCCACGCCAGCCCAGTCCTGCTCCCGGGGGCTCGTCGGGGTGTGATGAGAGAGCACCTCGTCGGGGTGTGATGAGAGCACCTCGTCGGGGTGTGATGAGAGCACCTCGTCGGGGTGTGATGAGAGCACCTCGTCGGGGTGTGACGAATGATGCTCCGCGCCCCGTTCATCACTCCCCAGCCCTCCTCTCCCCGGGGCAACGATGAGCCCAACCGAGGGGGCAGAACACGTCCCCTCCTTCCCTGCCCCTGCCCGCTTGGTTTTCTCTGAAGGCTTGTAAGGCAGCAAGGAGTTAAGGGGCTTAATCGTTAACAAAGTTCTGAACTTTGAGATCTTTTCAAGGGAAGCCAAAAGCAGGAATATAAAAGACCCCAAGGCAACAGCCCTAGACCGGCAAATAGCAGCAACTAGTGTGTGTGAAGTATCAATTATGGTGAGTGGTCAAGGGGTTTTCTTCTCATATTCAAGTGGAATTAGAAATTGCTACTGCCTGGAAGTGAAAGCAAAAGGCACTTGCAGCTCGGAGCGAAAAGCAGATGCAGTCGGCTGGAGGAGGCCGCTTGGATTTTAACCTCCTGCCAGCAACGCCGCTCCCCTGGTCTTACAAAAACCCACCCCCGAAGCGTGTTTCTCCCGTACCTCTCCATGCAGCTTGTACACGTAGCCGATTACAGGGGCCACCCGCACCCTGCCAGCGGCCGGGCGAGCGGAGGGAAGAAGACCCTGCTCCAAACGTCCGTGGGTGAAAAGGGGGCTCTTCCTGACCATGTCCTGCCCCTGTTTTGCTTTGCGGGAATTGCTGCTGGGGGGGGTCGTTCCCAGGCTGGCTGGGCTGCTCTTTACCAGGTGGTTTTCCCTGCGGGACTACATCTAAGGTACCACCTGAACCAGGAGACCACCACGCTATGTTGCTCAGGTTGTCTGCTGCAGCCCATATTTAGGTACTTGGTGGTGTTTGTATCCATTTGAAATTTTACCCTGGCCTGCTATAATCCCAGTACTGCGGCAGGCAGGTGCTGCTGGGGTAGAGTTACTGTTGTGTGCTCCATCAGCGCCCAAAATTGCCTGGGAAAGGAAGTACCTCAGAAAGGAGGGAAGAAAAGGAAACTTCAGTGGAAGATTCAGGTGAGACTTGGTATCGGCTTAATCCCCTCATATACTTGGCTTAGCGACAGGGCTGCTTAAACGCGGAAGGTGATTACCACCAGAGCTGCCTTACCATTGCTGGCAATTTTAGATATGCACCGGTGGCAGGCTTTCTCCAGGCCGGCAGTCATCGTGAAGAACCTTTTGGGGTGTCTGTGGGGATACAGAAAGGAATACGGTGGTGAAAAGTGTCTTTAACTTACTAAATATCTCGACTCAGAGTCACTCACACGCTTTGTCAGGCTTTCCCTGCCCTCAAAGAACTCAAAGCAGCCACAAATCCAGCCAGCAGCGTGGCAGACCCAGAGTCGGGTCCGTCTCCCAGTAGCTTTGGGCTTGGCCACTGGTGATGCTAGAGCTTCGGGGTCACGGGGAGGCTGGGGGAGAAGTATGAGTGCTGTCTTCTGAAAACTCTGAAAGGTTCTGTCCTGACTTTGGTTGGAGCTGGGGCAGGACGAAGTGTATTTAACTGTTACGAGAAAACGCAGTGAAATGGGTGAGGTTCGCTACACAAACCTCTGCAAAAATTATTTAGCGAGCAAAAATGAAAGGGGTGGAGAGAGGATGAAAATAGTTCTAAGATCCAGGAGGATTCTGAAGGGCAATGTAGAATAAAAACTGCCAACCACAGGGAGCCCAGAACAAGATGCCTTTGACAAAATAGTAGCTGGATTAGAAAGTAGCTCTTTGTAAAGAAGAATTTTTACGAGGTGGGGTGAGGGATGAGCAAGCAGCTAGGCATCCAAGGCCGGGGTGTCAGGCAGCTCCAGACAGTTAAGTAGCATCCAGCGTCAATGGAAGTGTGGAAAGCTCTCACGGACACACACGCGTGCGCGCTCCAAGCCTCAGCCTCTGGCCGGGGCCACCACGGGTCTGCCACCGACTGACAGCTTTCCCTCTCCAGCCCTCATCTTCATGCTACGCCACAAGCCTCCTTTGATGGGTGGTACTGCTGTAATAAGCCTTGCAAATCCCGGTGGATTTCTCCATCAGTACTGAACGATGGACTGGAACGGCTTACACAGGAGTGCCTGCCCTCTGGGGAGTGTGTGCTCCTCGTCCCGGCCACCAAACCTTCTTCAGAAGAGCGAATACTCTGCAGCCTTGGGGCTGCAACTGTTGACAAATATTTTAAGGAAGGAAATGAGCACTGTTGCATGCTCAGGGAAAACAGGAAGGAGGAAGGGAAGCTGGCAGTTTCCACAAGCAAATGACGCATTCGTTTTAAACTTTAAAACTTTTGGTGCAGATTTGTTCCTAGAAAGTGCACATACAGGCATTCGTTTTGAGTATGCCGTTGGCTGCTGACGAATATGTTCTAAATTATGCAGAGATCAGTAATATTAGTCTTTATATAAATGGTCACAACTAGAATTACTTTTACAGCAGTAATTCTTACAGAAACCATGTTAACAAAACCAATGCCGTGTTAAAAATTGGTTGAATACCAAATTCTCTTGAGCAGAATTGCATATGGCTGGGAATACTGTATTTCCATAAGCAGAGGGTAAAAACATATGTTTTGTCTAAATTTACCGTTATTTTACTCTAAAGGAAAAAAGACAAACTGAAGGAGGACTCAGTATCTGGGAGCATGTCACCATCTAGTGATGGAGCCCAGACATGACTGTGAATCAGAGCTCTGTGTGTGTGCAGTTTTAGCAGGTGAGATAAAGAACGCAAATTTCATGATGGCTGCACGCAAAACGTGTTCGCACAAGGACACAACACACACCACCACCAGGCGGTGGTTTCAATCCTTCCTCAGATATTGGCTTCGACTCCTACAGGACTGGCAAATCCCTCAGAGAAGCCATTATGTCTGCTGGATAAATAGGTGTTGCCCCTTCCCCCCAGCCCTTCGGTGATTCTGCAGAAGCTGCTGTGGGTGTTAAAAAGATCAATAATTTCCTGTGTGCCGACGCGGGAGGATGCTAAAGTGCCATTCAGCGGCCAGGCAGCTGGGGAACAGTTTTGTCCAGGCAGCTGGGGAACAGTTTTGTCCCCCAGCTGAAGCGGGGGAACGATCGCTGTAACTCATAGGAAACTGCAAGTGGTGGCATGCAAAGGCAGGGCAGATGTCCTGCCGCAGGGTGCCCGCTCCCGGTTTCCTGGTGAGTTGGGAAAGTCACACGCAAAACGGAAAACTCAGCCACCACTACTGAAAAAAAGTTAAAGGCCAAAGCCAACGTCTGGACCTCCCCCCATTAGTCCTTCCCTGGGGTCATGTCCCCGAGGTGAAGGGACCCGCTCTTGGGTCACAAGGGCCAGCGAGGGGGGGGACGAGTTTCGGAGCCCCTCGCAGGAGGCTGGGGCCTCTCCACACAGATGCTTTTCGGGGTGGCGGGTTACAACCCAGCCCCGGCAGAGCCCCAGCATTGGGGGACAGGCAACCCCCCAGCCTGCCCGGCACTCCCCCGTCCCGTGCCCCCTCGGCCCCGCTCGTGCCGCGTCCCGCACCGCTGACTTCTGCTGCGACTCCGATCCTTGTCCCTGGCAAGCAGCAGCGGTGAGTCTCTGCAGCGCGGACCCTCCATCCCAGTGCCTCTGCTGTATTTCAGCCAGTTTTAGCTTTGAACTATTTTTCTGGTCCTTATTCTCGCCCTAAATGTTTAAGTAACACGAGCCAAAAGAAGAGGAGCACCGACGGGCTGGCGCGTCCCTGACCCAGGGCGAAGCGGGAAGGCGGCTTCCCGCTGGCCCCGCCATCCGTCGCCCCAAACAAAAGCCACCTCCGCACCCCTCCTACGGCGTTCAGTCCTCCCAGACCGAGCTCTGCCCTCTCCCAGCTTCAGGTGCCCCACTCTGCACTGGGGAACACAACAGGCAGAGCCGCTGGGGCTTCCCAAGACCCCGGTTCCCACTCAGCGACCGCTGGGGGGTTCTGCGGGGACACGGTGGGTGCACGCGGGCCAGCGAGCCCCTCCGCGGCAAGGTCTCTTCTCTAAAGGCTGCTAGAGGGAATGGTTTCTTTTTATTTTTCTAAAACAGTCAGAGCAAAGTCCTCTTCCGGAGCCGATCTCTTCCTAACGAACCGCGAAGCCCCACACCGGCTTTTATCCCGGCACATCGCCCGCTTCCCAGCAAATCCCTCTTACCTGAGAGTGCGGTGGGTGCCGAATCCGTTCACCCGCGCCCGTGGGAGACCGGGCAGAGGAACCGCAAAATCCAGCCTTCAGTGACGGCCGGCTGGGAGACTCGTCTCCGGTGGGACCCCGGAGCGGTGCTCGGCTGCCGGGGACCCTGCCCGAGAGCAGTGGGGGGCAGCGGGGGCTCGCTGGCTTCGGTCCCCCCCGGCCGGCCGCTCTCCCACCTCTCGGCAGCAGCACCGTGGGAGCTGTGGGATGCGGGAGCGCTCGCCGGCACAGCCCATCCCCACTAGTTCCCCCACTCCCACGGTTGGCTGGAACCACAGCCCACCCTGCGCCGTTTCAGGGTGTCAGCAGGGGGAAGCAAAGGACCCCACATATCTGTGACCGTACTGGAGGGGGGGAAAAAAAAAAAAAAAGTTTCTTTTGCGAAGTCTTTTATTTTGGAAAAAAAAAATTCATTTGTTCAGAAATCAGTAGTGAGTGGTAAGTACTTGGCTCCTTCTTCGTGCAATTTCCCCCCCTTCCTATCGACGCAGTTGATAGAGCTCTTTGCAAACTGCCACGTATATAACCTTAAGCGTTGGCTAGTTTATATGTCTTGTGTCACCCTGGCAGAGGTCTGTTTGCCAGGTCGCCTTCCCATCAGCAGGTTACAGTTCGGTATCTCGGGTCTAACTGGAGGTGTGGCATCATTTTCTGGAAAGCTCTTGTTTCTGTACGAGAGAAAGTGGGTTTGATGGAGAGCACCTCTGCGGGGGGAGTGACAGCATTAATGAAGATTGATGTGTATTTCGAATCCTTTTGGAAGGGCCCCGCAAAGAAAGAAAAGGTTACCTGCTGCGTTAGTCACCGTCAGGGAGCTGACAAAGCTCCGGCTCGGGAGGAACAATTCCGCCTTCAGCCGTCAGGTTTGCGCAGCTCGCCGCCAGTATCATTCCCAGTGCTCGAGGTCTGGCGTTAAGAAAAGGGCACCCACCCTGGGGTGGGCCAAGGGAAGGAGGATGGTGGGGTCTGATGGCCGACCTTGCACACCGCTGGGTTAGCGAAACGTCTGTGCATGTGCACAAACACGAGCACATGCTGCTTTTTCTACTGCCCGTGCTTCTCCCTGCTGCGTGGCCGCGTGCGCTGGAAAACCGTGGTTACGTGACCGCCTGTTTTCCAGAGCCTAGCAGAGTGACGGGGCGAAGTACCCAGCTCTTCCCCGCTGCTTCGTCCCCTGGATGCTCCTCGTCGGAGCACAGGTAACGCCAGGCAGCAGAGAAGCTTGTACCACGCCTGCAGCGCTGCCCCACGCCTGCTCGGTCCAAACTGAGGTTTTAAACATAGAAAACGGAGCACGATCGAAGCCTTCGCTTTTCTGGTTTGGCCCTTTAGGTCGCATCTTTCGTACGCAACGGGAGGACTCGGAGGGGGCTGTGTGGCGCAGGGAGACCCGCTGCAGGGCACGGCACTGGGGGAAGACCACCAAACGTTATTAGATCTTTTTGATAAAATGGGGAGAAATATCGTCACTGAAAGCAATGGATCCAAAAAGAGGGCCAGCCTCCCACGCTGACAGCTTGGCACTTCCATGAGCCGTCAGCTCCACGTGAAGAGGCAGCCGCAACTCCTAGGGAAGGGGGTAGATGCAGAACATGGGGCAGCAGCAAATGCAGAACAGGGTAAAATCCCAAACAGTGCTGATTCTGCAGCTATAAAGCAAGATAATTTCAGAGAGCAAAAGAGGGATTTAGCTAGTGTGTCTTCAGGTCCAAGGCTGGAAGCCTGGAAAGTTTTGGTTGAGGAAGTTTGGCAGCGAAACAAAGGGTGAGACTAAGGATTTTTTTCATTGCACTTAAGCAGGGGTTTATTTGAGCACTTAAACAGGGAGCCCAGCTCCTCTGCATAGTCAGTGAAGGGAGCAGGGACACACTTCTGGAAGACTCTGATGCTCTCCACTGGCGCTGGAAGAGACACAGCAGGAAGAGGCTGAGACACGCCGGCCGAGTGGCCAAACCACACAGCTTGGCTTTATGTGGTCCTACTTCTTTGCTACAGCCTAATAAAGCTCCTTCTTCCAGCAGAGAAAGCCGCTCTTCCCACGGTTGTTCCCAGGCACGGGACATCAGCAAGGATTTCAGTTGTCTCCGATGTCCCCGTTGGGGTGCTTTCCTCCCCACGCTCTGAGGCAAGTTTTGGGTTGCCCGTGACCGCTGAGGTCACGCCACGGTGGTGGGTCACCCGCTCTGTGGCCCTCCACCCTCCGTGCCGGTCTCCTCGCGACTGCTGAGGTCCCTGGGCTGAGCCGGGCGAAGGGACGCTGCCACGCCGCCACCAAAAGCACGAGTCTCCTCAAACACCAGCCCCCCCGCAGACCAGGAGGGACTTCCACACCCCCCCACCACACGTCTGGGATTCTTTCACCAGGTGCCTTTTTGGAAGCAGTTGCACCTTGCCGTGGATTTTCCTGGCTGCTTAGTGGTTAGCGTGGAGAGGGAAAGGGCCCTGTAGAGACGCTGTCTTTCCTTTTCAGTTTGTGTTTATTTTCACCCTCCAAATAGGGTGAGTACTTTTGCCACAGGGCTTTCTCCTAACTCGATGACTCAGAAGTCAAAGTCAACATGAAAACAGTCCCCCATCTCCTATGTTGTTTTGTTCTTTTCAAATTGGAAGAGTCTGACTGTTTTCTTAAATGCTGCATGTAATCAGGAATGTTACATTTTCTTGTATAAATTATCATTGTGCATTGAAATATAAACAACCCATGGGAAAGAAATTCAGCGTACATTTCATCTCTTCCATTGTTCAAGGCAAATAAAGTGTACTTATCTGCCAAGAAATACTCTGCATACGCAGGGGAAACCGATCATCAATGCTGACTACCAGCGTTTTAATGACCGCCTGTAGGGATCCCAGAAATTATAATACTCAGTCATCACGAGAAGATCGTGGCAAAAAATAATGGGGACCAAGAGTCCCTGTGGCAAGTGCAGCTGGCGTTGTCAGTGACACTTTGGGGTACCGTTAACCTGCTTGATTCTGGTGATTCTAAAGGAAAACTGTAGGCAGCCTCAGGAAGATACTGGGACTAGAAGTGCTGCCAGTGCAGGGAGTGACTGCGTGCCCAGTCCGAAGTCCCCTGGGCTGGGAGAGCCAGGAGGTGACCGTCTCCATCTCCCGGGATGGGCTGGAAGCGGCAGAACTTGGTGCAGGGCAGACGCTGTGAAGCGCTTCAACCCGCCGGCACGCAGGAGATCGGCCCGGGCGCCTTCTCCTCGCCCGCGTCCCCGAGGAGAGGGGTTTGTGCGGCCGTCGCGCCAAACCACGGAGCCGCGCGAAGCCCGCCGCCGCGCGCGCCTCGGTTCCGCCGCTTCTGCCTACGAGACTGTCCTGGGGGAGGGAGGTTTACGTGCCGGTCTCTGAGCCAGTTTACTTGGCCAGCGCCCAAGGGGCGAGGCGGAAAATGAGAGAATGTCAGACTGCCTGCTTCAGGCTTCTCCTTACTCAGGACGGTTTATCGTAATGTAATCTAGGCCTAAGGAAGAGAGAGGCAAAGGACAAAACGCGCTGGATAACCTGTGGGGAGAGTAACTTTAACAAGGTCCAGTAAGTGATAACTGCTCACGTTGCAGCTTTCCCTCAGCCGCCTTGCTTAGAGGGTATCTTTTTTCTACTCTGAACGCGCCGCACGCAAGCAGGGCAGGACGAGATTTGCCGTGTTTCTGTAGGAAAGGAGGTTATGAGACACAAAAGTGCCGGCTGTGGCTGAGGACGTCTGCGAGCCTCCAGCCCCAGACGCTGGGGGTAATCCTGGGGAAGTAACAGGAGGCGTTCCCTGGGTCCGGAGCCGCTGTCCGAGGCAGGGTAAGGAGCTGGATGTCCTCACCTCAGCCGCTATCTCTGAGTCTTCAATTACTCTATCGAAGTCAATCGAAATCAGCACATAGATTCACAAGTTACGAGAGGGAACAACCAGACGGCGAGAGCCGAGGTAACAAGCGCCCACAGTGTGTTTCCATAGGAAGCCAGGCTAAAACAGAACACCAGTGTTTGAAAAGTTACTAATGAAGTTGCTTCCTTAGGAAAGTTTGCTGGTTTCCTACAGAGGAAAAAAAAGCTTTATGTCATTTTTATTGGATGGCATTCATCAGAGAGTGTCTCCCACTGGTAATTCAGGAGGTGAACCTGTGCGTTGTTCTGTGTAAAGAAAATTTTCCTTGAATTAATAAATACATTTGTTTGAAAACCCCAGTACTCTGTGCCCCTGCTTACCCACCAAAGTAACGAATTGCCCAAATTAATGTGAGCAAAATTTACCCATAAGCCCAGAATATTAACCAAGAAATTCCAGTGCTCTTGAAACTTGCAATAAGAGAAAGTGGAAATACTAAAAGTATAAAAGCCAAAGCCCCCGTATTCTTTGATTATGCCACCACTGAGTGTGCTAGACAAATGTGTAGAGTCTGTAAAATCCTTCGGGAATCCCTGAAAAAAATGCAGTGAGGAAAAAAGATCAGCTCCTCACACAAGGGCATAATAAAACTACTGAACATTTCTGTCTTAATTGTGATTCGTGCTAGAGTACAACGGAAAGTTATCACAGCTGAGTAAAATGCTAAACTCTCCTCGCAGCAAAATGCCTCCTTTAACGTAATAGCAGGAATAAACCTCTCACTTCTAAAATATAGTTGACAAAAAAAGGCTAATAACTCATAAGGGTTTTACATACAATGAAAAAGAAAGTCAAAGCCTGTAAAGTTACTATGCATGAAATATGATCATCTAAATCAGCAGTTTAATTTGCACTTCTGCAGATCAGAGCTAATATTCCCAGTGCATACAGGCATAATAAAACCCACCATTCCACTGACAACAGAGGAAAATATTGTGCGCTTTCATTTGCTTTATTTCATTTTCTCACTCATAAAATATGCCTTTTGCCACCTGTCAGTGCATTCGTCCTCCTCAGCTGGAGGATAGCAAACCATACTTGACACGGTATCTTTTCAACAGAACTGAAAATATTAATCCTCTGAAATCAAGGACCACAATCCCTACTTGTAGCCTTAACTCATGGGAAACAGAACCATATGTTTAGTGTAGAGTAATTACGGTGAACGATAACGAGAAAAGTTGCTGAGAGGATTTCAAAGCAGGAATACCACAGAACAGTGAAGTAGCTGCGAGTGAGTTCGGGTGGAGTTGAGTGCGGTACTGAGATGCGTGGAGTTAGGAGTCTCCAGTGGAGTTGTCCACCCATGAACTTCCATGAAGGTCTGGGGACAGCGATGGCTTGATTTACTTCCCTAAATTCATCCCACCTGGGATGCTCTCGGTACCCTGCCTGGCCCGCAGCCACCAGACCAGAAGGGTGCGGGTCTCCTGTGGGTCCCATCTCATATCTGCCATCCCCGGACAGATGTCCTGGGTAATCGAAGCACCTCAAACAGTTCTAGAAGCCTATATTTATCTGAAGAGCCCTCACGTTGGCGAGGTCTGCACTTTGATATGGGGCTGGGCACCTACGTCGTGTGTAGATGCCTGTATCGCTGACAGCCTGTCCTGGTTTCGGCTGGAATAAAGTTAATTTTCTTCCTAGTAGCTGGTATAGTGTTATGTTTGGGGTTCAGTATGAGAAGAATGGTGATAACACCCTGATGTTTTCAGTTGTTGCTCAGCAGTGTTTAGACCAAGTCAAGGATTTTTCAGCTTCTCCTGCCCAGCCAGCAGGAAGGCTGGAGGGGCACAAGGAGTTGGGAGGGGACACA
>JAVJGG010000008.1:32585584-32625380 GCA_035590195.1 Aviceda cuculoides
ACTCTTCCCCAAGCCTGTAGCGCTGCCTGGGGTTGTTGTGACCCAAGTGCAGGACCCGGCACTTGGCCTTGTTGAACTTTATACAGTTGGCCTCGGCCCATCGATCCAGCCTGTCCAGATCCCTCTGCAGAGCCTCCTACCCTCGAGCAGATAATGCAACACAGGAACCATGTACGATCAGCCAGTTACACTAGGGGAAATACAGAAATGCCAAGTGTGTGCAAGTCTCAGGGATACTACGAAAATAAAGCAGACGGCTGGCTAAACGCTTCTACCCATCCACTTCTCAACTAATACGGAGTTGCTACCAATGGCTTTAGCACTGTAGTAGAAAAACAGGTGGGTGTACTAAAGAGGGCTGGGATAATGCCCCTGGTTTGGCTGCCTCACCCAGCAGAGATCAGGTCTTCACCACACAAGGTAGAAGCTCCCTTTTAACCTTTCAAAAAGTAACACTTAAAAAGTTTTTTAGGACTGGTTTTCCATTTTTCCATTGGAAAGGAAGTAAGTGCCAAAAATTCAGACAAAATGTAGGTTGGCACAGACTAAGCTTGTTTGAAAACTTTACCTGAGGGCCTAGAACCATAAATCGAAGCTTGTTTCTGAAATAGTTCTTAACAAAGAAAGCTGGGTGGGAAAGCACTTTACCACAATTGAACACAAAAGCAAAAGCAAGAAACAAGATAAGGAGAAGGATTAAAGCATCACACTGAGAAACAAAACAGACCTCACAACATACAAGAACGTGCATACCACAGTGCTGGCTGAGTTAGCTGTGTAGTGGGATACCTGAGGAAAGCAAGGTGGCACACAGTAGATTAGAAGTAGACCAATGCAAAGGGAAAGAGGGAAATGAAGGGAAAAGAAGGTAGAGTGAGAATTTGGCTTTGCCTTTGGAGCAACATTTATCGTTTGAGGTCAAGGAAATCTCATATAAACCCAAACTCTTTTAGACTGCTATGCTTCTTAACAATAATTCTTACTGTTATTACTATGTTACCCTTAAAGATAAAACCCCACTTCCCTTATTGAGAACAGAACTGGACCTTAAAGGAACTTTCCCTCGTCACTAACCAAACACGACTGCCCTTCAGTGAAGGGAAGCAGGAGGCTTCTGTTCAGCGACAGACTAATTACTGCAAGAAACTCTGTACCTCTGGAGAAGTACTGACTGCTTGTCTTCACTGGGATCTTAATGCAGTTACTGGCCTTTACTATGCCATAGGACCTGACCTGATTTTCATCCCAATTCAAGAAGTTAGTCTTTATTTAACATACCCAGGGAAACTCTGACTTCCTGCTCCAAATTCACTGGGGTAAGCAGAGTTTTAGAACCTCATCATGTATTTTTTTTTTAAAAAGCAAAGAAGCAGATACCTGAGTAGCAATGGCTTTTGCAGTTTTTCTGTTGTCCCCTGTTATCAGCACAACATCTATTCCCATGTTTTTCAGCGTGTGCACGGCAAGGGCTGCCTCCTGCTTGACAGTGTCTGCTATTGCAATCATTCCACACAACATACCTGCACAAAGAAACGTCCTCTGTTAGAGAGAGCTGTGGGAGGCAAAGTGGCAGCAGGAGAACGGGACTTCACCTCCATCACACCATGGTGGCTTGTGAAATAACACACTCTGGGCAATACTGACACTCATAAGCCTGAACAACTGCCTACAGTTTTCTAAGTTATGGTCTCTTTCTTACACACACACACACACACTTTTCTCATTTATCTGTTCCACACAGAACAACAAACACCTTTGATATTTAGGGACCAGGAGGAAGGGGAGGAGGGTAGCCTTTAACCATGCCTCATTTCTAGGTTTTATGGTACAGACAAATACGACAGTGGGCCAGAGAAAGTTTTGGTATTTGCGCCCCGGTCAGATGTTGAAGCCAGTCCTCCAGGAGGAAGCATATAGAGTATCTGGTTTTATGTCCCTAATCTTTCAGGGCTGGATCTCTATTACAATTAATTACTTTCATATGGAAACGTTGCACCTGCCTTCCAACACATTGACTCAAAGGTGCATCCATGTTTCCTTCACCTGACTTACAAAAATCTCACACTGGTTTATGATTACATGTTACCTTTCAAAAGTAAGGACTTAAGTAGGTTTTGCACCCCTGTATCTCTGTTCGCTATCACCAGCAGCAGCAGGAACACCAGCTCTACATCAGGGCCCTTATTTCCGTGCAAAGAGTACTTGATTTTGCTGGACTGCCGATGGAGCCCAGGCTGAGACATGCAAATGCATCTCAAAATTGCTCTCTAGGAGCACCAGGAATATTTATTCAGTAATTGAGTCAGAGGCACCATTTCAAGATCACAGTTGCACTGGCAATCTATCACCATTACAGCAGTTTCTCTTATTAAGGTATTGTCTCGGATCTTTCTGCAAAGCACAGAACAGAACCCCTCCAGCAAAATTCATTTAATCGAATCTATTTCACTTGAATGACCTAATGAATCATCATGTTTATTCATGAAATGTTTCAAAATCAGTGATGCAATAGGTTGCCTGTGACCGTTAAGTGATGTAAAGTCAGGACGGGACATGGCACTGCCCTGGCACTGCTTTTCTGAACAACAGTCCTAGGCAACAGGAAGTTCAGAAATCAATACTTAAATTAAAAACTACCCAACAAAATCTTACAAACACTGTTCTGAGGTGAAAGCTTCTTTTGAGAACACCTTTATACTTTGCAGTTCACAACCAGTTCTGCACTAAAAGATTAGTAGTTTCTTGAGACTAAGCCACTGATCAATTGCTCCAGAGTTTGTTTTCATCTGTTTCATGGTAGGATCAACTGATATTTATTAAGTCACTCCAAAGAAGAGCAATTACCATCTATAGCCACTAGTATGGCAGTCTGTCCTTTCGTTTCATGGTCTGTCATTGCATCATTTACATCATTTGCAATATGCAGGCCATTGCGTCGCATCCACTCACGATTTCCAATCAACACCGAGTACGTATGAGAAGCTGATGGACCTTTGTGCAGAGATAAAAAGAAAAATGAGTGAACACAAGCCAGAGATGTTTGAGGATGACAACATCAGGCTGCATTAGCTATGGAAAGATATTCTGAAGAGGTTTTCCTAATTTCTTTTTTTGTGAGTTCTGGACTGCCAATGGTCACACCCAAGATACAAACAGAATTAGTCTTGTTGAAAGGCTGCTGTCATGGCCAAACAAATGCATAGGCACTACCTGAAGACAGACTCATAAAACTTTTCTCCTTAAAGACTCAGTCTGTGCCTGTTTATACGCAGAACTGCATCACGAACTTAATGGAAGTATTTGCCTATATTTGCCTCTGCCAGTTGGCATTGTTTTCTGAATAAGTGCAGTATGCGCATTTTGTAAATGCCATGCTGCTTTGTTCTTACGACTAGTGGCTTCTTTCAAATATCAAGGCTATTTCTGGTAAGAAAAAAGTAGTTTTGTTCTAACAAACAATGAAACAGTATGTGGAGCCCCTCATTATGAATTCAATCCAACTTCACAAGAGCCGTATGAAGCAGGTGAGAAAATATTACATTAACACCATTCACAAATGGCACAGTTCTGATGATTAAAGTTCTTATTTTATTTAATTCTTCTAATAGCTTTCTCAAAAAGGTCAGGGGAGCCACAGCTTTCTGAAGAGAACTAATGAGCTTCTTAAGGAAGGCTTTAAATACTTTTTCTTTCTCTCCTACACTACAAAAAAGCAAAGCAGCTTCCAGAGAGCCTGAAACAAAACCAAATGTATTGGCCTAATCAAAAAACACTGGGCACTGAAACTTGGTTTGCAGATATAACACGCTTTATTGTGTGTCTGCTGAATAGATTATTATTTTTTTTAATTAAGTGCCTTGAGAGATATACGAACAGAAAACAAAAGGTCCAAGTTAATATGGAACTAAAGGGTAGGCTATAAATAGTTGCAGTAAGATAACACATTAAAGGTAACTGCTCTAAATGGGAAGATAATGCTAACTGGCTAACTTTGCTCTCTGCTGGTCCATTCTTCTATCCAAAAGGAGGATTGCTGGGTATGCCTTATTGCCTATGTAGTGCATGGACTTTTTGAGTACCCATCACTGTAGCATCTAAATTCTTATTTAGGTTTCTGACTTGCAGAGAGATTGAGAGTAGGGGAAAGAGAAAGCTTCGATTTTTGTTAAGGCGCATTTTTATCCCTCGTGTTCTTTGCCTCCTTCTGCCATAAATCCACCTTTCTGTTGTTCCTAGTCTGACAGGATTGTTTCACAGCGGTCAGCGTTGCTGGCTCAGCAGCTCTCGCATTGCAACCGGCGTCACTTGCGGGGCAGACATACCGTGTGATTCCGGGAGGGCGATCAGCGTGTTATCTCCCAGAGGAGCACTGCTGTCCCTGCTCCTGTTAGCATCCAGCTTACTGAGACCCTCCTCGGCCATGCCCAGGACGGCCTCGACACCTCCAACTTTGCAGCTGATGCCACAGCCCGGGACTGCCTGGAAGTCAGTGCAGTATCCCAGGCTCTGAGTGCCGAGCTCCTGTGGACATAACCAGAGTTCATCGTCAGTCTGTGCTGCCCAGGTGGGGTACAAATATTAGATAACTCCTGCTGAAAAGAGGCCTAATTCCTCCTCTTGACAATGACTGACCGACTGAAAAGCAGCATGGGGTATCAGTAGCACGGAACTAAAAATAAGGATGTTCTGGATGTGCCGTGGTTTAGACTTCTAGAAAGGGGCAGCAATACAGATCACATCCAGGTCCCAGCCCTAGCACCAGCAAATCATAAAGGACAGCTTTTTCTGGTAGTGCAAGGGCGAAGCAGTTACATTGGTGGTTCATGACCTCCGCCAAGACAAGGAACTAAAGAGAAATACTGTAAATAAGCCATACAGCTTCTGAAAAGATGCAACTTCTAATTAACCTCACAGACAACTGGCTGAGGGGATTAGGCTTTTTATATATATGTAAAAGTACAGTGAAAAACTGTATGAATTCCTGAAGTGATTTGGCTGGATGATAAGGAAACTGGGTCTTTCTGTTGAGTTAGAGAGAGAAGCCAGTGAGTACCTTCAAGAGAAAAGGGATTACCAGGACCCTATGAGTTACAAAAAAGAATGTAGAAAATATTAATTTATAAACGAGGTATTCAGGGTTGTGTCTGGAAGTTGGAATCACATGTACCCTTCAGTGACCTTCTTACAACACAGGGATGACAAGGCAGGTGGTAAAAATATCAGGAAACAGTACAGAATTGCAATTCATATAAGCCATGATCCAGTAATAACTGGCGCATAGAATAAGTACAGAAGTGTCAGGGTACTAAGACAAATTAAAAAACAGAAAATGTAAAATATGAGAGAGGCAACTGAATCATTACCCATACTCTCTTTTTGCTTCTCAATTTATATGTTAACTTCTAAATTTTACCACTGAAAATATCTATCACTGGTAAGTTTGATATATTCTTGCCAATGAATTTTTCCATAAATCAATTAATGACTTGTCTTAGCAGAAATAAATGGTTTCTTTAAGCCAGGCTTCTTATTGCGGTTACTATTTGTGCTTTCATTCTTCCTGAAACATTTGAGGAGCACATGCAATATATAATGACCTTTGAGGATGTGCAAAATTTGCAAAGACTTGAGTAATCTATTAATTGATTTGTGAAACTCACAAATACCACAGTTTTAATATTCAGGTTTTAAAGCTGTTTGCCCGAACTATTCAGATAAGCAAGTGACTAATAGAAGCAACTACAGTCAGGTAACATATGAAATGTCACCACACACATTTGCTTCACGATGCTATTTTAAGCACAAGTATTCCTCCTGCACATATTCCACAATCCTTATTTCCTCACTAGTTCAGGAAAAAACTTTGTAAGTTCTTGCTTGAGAACTCCACAGCATTACCAGAAAACAAAAGCTTAGACTATGCCTTCTGGTATTGTGCAGACTAAGATGCACAATCATAAAATCTCCCAGCTTTCCAGCCTGTTACTTTTCAGGCAGGCCTGTCTCTCTGGGACTTGCTCGTTTTATACAACATTGCTGCATTTGCACAGATCCCTTCAGGCCTTAGATGAAACAGGAAGGCTAAGTACCTCTTTGCAATATTTAGTAACTGCCACTCCTAAAGGATGCTCGCTGCTGGCTTCTGCAGTGCCAACCACCGCCAGTACCTTCTTCAGGGAGAGCACAGCTGTGTCTCCCAGCAAAAGCACCCTCATGACTTTTGGAACTCCACAGGTGATGGTCCCAGTTTTATCAAACATCACGGTCTTGATCTGCAAGAAATAAACCAGAGTTACTGCCTAAGCCCTGCAAGCATAGGACACATAAATACAGGCAAGACCCTAATAATCAGTTGACTATATCCACACCAAGACAGAAACAAACCTACAAAAGTAGGGATTCCTGTATGTACCTTGAACTACCTGTACAGTAGGTCTCCTTACGCTTTTTTATTCATTCCCTATACAGCGATTTCACTGAAGCTACAACGTCATCCCGTACCTATATCAGGATCGCAGACAACAGAGTCATTGCAGGGCTTGTACAGTCCTTTGCGTGTGTGCGTATGTATTCACATGCAGGATTCACACAGTGGCATCTTAATCTTAATCACTTTTACCACAAGGTATATGATGCAAGGAGGGCTTTTACGAATGCTGTTCTAAACAATTAACAATAGCACTGAGGAAAGAGGACTCGGGAAGTTATTTGGTGATAGAGCAGGTGGGAAGAGTGCAAGAAGCTGCAACAAGTTCCAGAAATAACAACCTAACCAAAACCAACCTCATGCTATTCACCAAATTCAGCAATCGCTTGTTAGCCAGCCCAGCGGGTCTTGAGGAGTCAGAAATGAACCAAAACCCACAGCCCCATTTACATGAAACCCAAAGCTAAAGTCAATTCTAATCCTGAAAATAAACACACCACAGAGAAACATAAGAACCAAAAAAACTCAACAAAGTAGGCACTATTTCCATTCCCAGCTATTCCAACCCACCAACCTTGCAGAATCCAACTGGTCACTTAATCTTCCAAGCCCTGACCTTAGCCTCGCTCAGATTCAACAGGTAAAAAGTCCTGACACTGATTAGCAGTCATTTTTTGTTTTTTCGCAGACCCTTGGAAAAAATTCTGGTCTATGCTTTGTAATGTCCAGTAAGAAAAATTATCAGTCCGATTTACTTACTCTTACCATCCTTTTCACTTAAAATGTTCTGCATATGTCTAATCCAGTCTACCATAGCACATTTTAAACTCATATTCTTTTCACTGGCTGTGGACATGTCAAACCTTTTCCTTCTTCAATCTTCTCCTCTTTTCACCAGTTTTCTGTCTTAGAAGGGCTTTTTCTGCCTCCCTTCCATCTATTTTCTATACACTAAAACAACTTCAAATCATTCTGTCTTTCTTTTACATCCTACATTTTAAATTACTGATCATGAACAATATACATTTCACAACAGCCCTCTGAGGAAAGAAGGAAAACATTGGATTACTGGAGTCTTTTGCAGAAGAGCTAAAGAGAGTGCAGAAGTCAGAAACCTCTGAGGTCATGCAGAAGATTAGCAGCTTCACTGGTATGAGGCTGCAGGAACTGTTGGCTCTCAACACTTTGCTGTGACTGCTTTGAAGAAAGAAGGTCAGGTCTGTCTTCTTCACCTTAATGAGCAGCAACCAACAGAAAAAACCCCAAGCAACATTCTGCAGTCTTTCTTTGGACCAGCAGGATTTCCTGGGAAATTACATTTCATCTAGCAACAGCTGGGTAAGCTACAAAAGTACAGAATGAACTATTAACCTTGTGTGCCATTTCCAGGGGTTTTCCACCTTTGATGAGAATACCATTCTGTGCAGCAACGCCCGTGCCCACCATCACAGCTGTGGGGGTAGCCAAGCCTAAAGAACAGGGGCATGCAATGCTCAGCACAGTGATTGAGGTTTGAAACGCAAACCTCAGTATTAGTTCAGCTTTTGAAACGTGTTTGTTCTGATTCTGCAAGAAAAGGGAAGAGAGGGGAAAAAAAAGATGTATGACTGCTGACAGAAGATAACATAGATGTACAATCAATCATAGCCATTTCAAAAAACACATTTACCTGGAAACCTCCAGTATAGGAAAGCAATCTATTATTGTTACTGTAATGGTAGAGAAAGGTCAATATTATGAATTGTTTATGGCAGTATTTTCTGGACTTTTTGCTGCCTAAGCACACATATGCTTGACTCTGCTCTCAGGCTCCTGGATTACAATGTATTTCCTTTATAGCTTAGCAAAGGAGAACCCTATTTCCAGGTACACGGATATGCACAGTTGCTATGCATAGCAAATACACGTCCTAAAGGTAACAGAAGCTATCTTCTTTTTAAAGCCAAAATCACTATCTGCCATCAGGAACAAGGATGTCCAAAAAAATTTCAGGCATGATAGGAATGGCTTAGCTCCTTGCAATGCAGCTATAGATCATGTTTAGTCCAGAAAGACTGCCAATAATTTCAGTTTGTAGGAATCTCATGCAGAACTAAGTGGTAAATGCAAAGGTGTATCTATACCTGCAGATAGATTTTAATTAGTGTAATTATCTGCTCTGTGTAGAAAACACCACATTGTACAAAATTATTTGCCACGTTGCAACATCAAACCCTACACACAGAAGGTATGTTAATTACTCTAGAAGATATCCTAACACCAAAATCCAGGTCCTAATGAAATTACTTACAGGAAAATATTTTTGAATAACATCAAAATTTACAAAACCAATTGTGATCCATGCTATCAGTGTGACTGTTGAAATGATGATGATAAATGGAACAAAATATCCACTAAACTTATCTGCCAGTTGCTGGATGGGTGCCTATAAAAAGAAAAATAGGTATTTGCATGTTTATGGACAAAACATAAATATGCAGAATTCATTAAAATATCTAATAGTCTTTATCTGATTCTTTTTTGAAGTCTGGAAAAACACAGTTTGCTGAACAAGTAAATATATCAAAATATAGAAGCCTTTTCTTATTTAAGAAAAATCTGTGAATAAGGTTTTGTCTTCTATTATTTTTACCTTTGACATTTGAGCTTCTTCCACCAATTTCACGATTTGTGCCAAAGTGGTATCATTACCAACATGAGTTGCATTAACAAGAACTGAGCCGTGTGCATTTATAGAACCAGCAATCACTGTGCTCCCAGGCTTTTTAGTGACTGGCATAGCTTCCCCTAGAAAGAAAAGGTAAGAATAAATGAGCCAATACCCCTAATAACAGTGAACATAGTCCATTAGCGCACAGCTCATTTTATGCTAGCAAAATCAGTATGCTAAGCAATAATGACCAGAAATCACATATTGTATATCCCTCTCTAGAGAAGACTTGTATAAGTGGTGTCATACTTCTGTAAACTTTCTTCTAGGTTTAGTTTCAAAGCAAATGCTGTTTCCTTGGTCCTAACTCTCCAGTATGTCATCCCTCAAAAGGGCCAGTAGCAAATTGATTGTAAAAAGAACTTCTAGGAATTTCTCAAATTAACACTTTGCATAGCCATGAGAGTTTGAGCAATCTGTCTTTATTTCTGCCACCCTCAGTTTTCAAAGACTAGAAAAGTTGTCTCTGTGGCAAAGCTCCTGTTCTCATGCTGCCTCTCCAAGAATACTAGCTCTACAAAATATTTTCTCTATTTTTAGGGTTAGCGATCACGACTGGTTCTCTTAAACTAAGGTGTCCCTGTTCCCCAAGCAAAGTAAATACAATACAAAGTAAAAGAAGTAAGCCAATGCCAGTATAAAGGTTTTATACCCTTTACCTTATTTATAAGAATTGCAAGATGCATTAAATCCTTAGTATGGTTACAAAATGAAATGAAAATTTCAGAAGCTGTGAAAAAGTCCCATGATCCTTAATAAGCATCAAGTTGTGAAGCTTCCTTTCCTTGTTCTTGCTCACTGGGAGATCCCTGCCAGAAGCCCTGTTCAATGCCGATGCATACACACCCCAACATCTCAGCAATATTTCCCCATCACCCTTTGGAAGTTATTTCTGAGAAGGTACCATCTCTACAAATACATTCCAGGGGAAACTCCCACCAGATCTCTGGAATAATGGCAATAGTGTTTAGACTCTACCTATCCTATCAGTACATTACATTAGTAAAAGTGACCAAACTGAGCAGAAATGCTTCAGCTTTTTAGAGTGTGTGCAGACAGGGGATTTGGATTCAAGCTCACAAAGGCTAGGCACAGCATCCATTAAGGTGGGAGTTTATTTAGACAGACAGCTTTTGGGCTGGGTCTGCTCTCTTTTCTTATAAGAAAGTGTTCTAGAAGATTTCACTTCTTTGCATAAGTGTAAGGGAAGTTACCAGTAATGAGAGACTCATCTGCCATAGAACTGCCTTCAATGACCTTTCCATCCACTGGGAACTTTCCACCAGGAACTACCTTTACAATATCACCCCTTTGAACCAGCTCAACAGCTACCTGCTCCTCCCTGCAAAAGACACAAGTAGAACAGACAGATTATTTACACCATCCGCTTCAAAAGAATAATAATGCTTCCACATCAGCTGCATCAAGCCTAGTCTGTGCACCCAGGCAGGCTGAAGGGGCTTTGGTTCATGAATGCATACCTGACGACAGAGTGGTCAGGTCCAAGAGTCACCACAGTGGCTTCTGTGGCTTGAAGAGATATAAGTTTAGCAAGAGCTTCTGAGGTCTTACTCTAAGAAACAAAGATAAATGTTTAAGATATATTGAGATACATAAATGCTGATGTCCACTTAACACAATGAACTCTAAATGACCTTATATAAGGCTACATCAGAAACATCTGATTCAAAATTCCTCTGAATAGTTTTATTCTACTTATCATAAATACACAATAATTAGTGTGAAGACGAGTTACCTTTGCTATGTGTTCCAGCCATCTCCCAAGGGCAATGAACACAAACAGCATTGGAGGAGTATCAAAGAAAGTGACAGGGCTTTTCTCTGCCTTTTCAATTATTGCTACCATCAGGATCACACACGAATACACATAAGCGATTGTCGTGGCCAGTACGATGAGCACATCCATATTGGCTGTCTTGTGCTTCAGTGATTTGTAAGCTTGTATGTAAAAATACCATCCACCAAGAAACTGTTGGTGTAAGCATGGACAGACTTGTATTAAGATCACAGCAGTGAAAGCGGAGAGTACATAATACTGCCTGTAGCAGAATTATAAACACGTAGTAGACAAGGGAAGGCATTGCTGCCCTGTGCAAATTTTATATTGATATAACTTCAGCGGAGTGGTCTATTAGGAGGCTGACTCCATTGTCATCCTCTCACTTGCCCTTCCTTGTTCTCAAAACAACTCTGCCAGCTAAATATCCTCCTTTTCCGCAGCAATGCAAAGTAAACAAGGCACAGAAGTTGAAGGGATTTCCCTATAGCTACCCAATTAGTTTGCAGCTGATCAGGTATTTCTTCATTTTAACACTACCTTCCCCACTTGGAAAATGATCTGACACACTTTGGCAGGAGTAAGTGCTGTAAGCAATTACAGAATGGATAACTTCCAGAAAGGTGCCATTTCTTTCCACATAGGTGGTACAGACAAGCGGGCAGGGCTAATCCACTAAACCTTTCCAGTCTCCTGTCTTTATCACATCAGATTACATAAATGGGAGATGAATAGAAAGCAAACCCCTAGGAAGTACTGTGGACATACCTGAACAAAAGTGCACAGGACAAAGAAGAGAAGATTTAAAATAGATAATCCAGGAATGAGATTCTGTTCCAGCACCATAGACCCGTGGTGCTCACCGTCGGGTATCAGCATATAAATCATTAGGATTAAGACAGGGATACCAAACAGTAGGCTGCACAAGAAAGATTTCCTCCACCTGAAAAGTAGAAGCTGTAAATCCCTGGTTGTTGTACACCCCGCAGTACCCAGGCCAAACAGTGTGCTCACAGTGCAGAGCTTGGAGTATTAGTACTGTACTTACACGCAGCTGTACTAACACACAGCTTGGGGATTTGGGGGAAAGATCCAACACTTCAGGACAGTTTCAGTGTCTCCTACATGTTTAACAGTATAGACTTCTATCAGTTAAAAACTGAAACTAATGAAAGTAATAAAAGTACTTGAACCAAATGGCAAATCGTAAAATTAAATATGCTTTACACAAGCATAAGCTAAATTAAGTGGGAAGGAGCGGGGGGAGGTGAGTTACAAGAGATGATCTATACATGTTCATTAGTGAGAGAGAAAGAGAAATACTTACTGCTGTATTTCTTTTTTATGATCCAGGTTATGTGCATTCGGAACTCTTCTAGCCACGGAAGCATGAAAGCCAATTTCCTTTTTATTGAAAGAGGAGGAAAGATGACTTAGTTTTGATTAATCTAACCATATTACTTATAACATATTTAAATGACACTACTTTTAGAAGAAATGTCAGAAAAGGACACTGTTCCATATTTAATAAATGTCAACTTCTTATTTATTTTTAGGTCCTGCCAACATGAGAGGATATTTCAGAAAGTACTAAAAATGTAGATTGCAAAGGATTTCTTCTACCTATACATGGACAGAGTGTATAGATGCAGTAAGTGTCCAAGGTTTCTTAGGCACAGGAAACTCCCACTGACAGCTGGAGTTCTGCTGCCCTCCTCAACAAGGGAAAGTTATGCCCTTTCATCTCCACTGGAATAAGTATGAGAGATGGGAAATACCACAAAGGAAGGTAGAAATGTACAAGCTGCGGGGCTAGCCAACCTTGAGAGCATCTCCTTAACACTACAGCTGAGTAGATACACCTGAAGTTGAAAATCAAAGTGGCTAGAATCAGTTTAAACCTGTAAAACAACAAACTGCAGGGCAAAGCATCCCAGAAACAAATACAAGCAAAAAGCCAGTTTTGACTGACACTTCAGTGAGCCACTGCAGCAGAACCACACCCCCACAAAAAAACCCACAAAAAACCCAAAGCACACTTGCAAGCACAATACATATAAACTTCATATCTGCATCATGAGATGCTCCTGTGGCAAGATACTCTTTAAAGAACTATTCTGCCAGCCTGAACAGTCTACTAGTTAACATGTTAATCACTGCTGCTGCATCGATTCTGCGGTCTAGGAGCTTTTTTCTGAGTAAATACTCCACAACACGAATAGCTGTCCTCCTGACTACTCACTCTTCCATTCTGGTGGGTCAGAGAAGGAAAAAGTTTTGTCCACACCTGGGCCATGATAACAGCACATTTTATGATCTGTGGGTTACTGGTAAACTAGGATTTTTTTTTCCTTTAGTGGCTGTATCACAAGCTCTTTTGGTTTAAAAGTTCTTCTCTGAATAGATGTGGGAATAAATGCCAGTGTATACAGAGATGTGTAATACTTGTGGTATGAGCTGTTGCAAAACTTTTACAGCCTCTTTCACTGGCAAGAGAAAGTAGTATTTTTTTCTGAAGTATCAACACTTCGCTGAAATGACTGGAAATCAGACACATGATTCTACACACAGAACTGCAAGGAATGAATATATGACACTTTTACCAGATATAGATAAAAAAGGTTTCTTATTGAAGTTTTTAGGGTGTGTTTTTAGGGTAACAACCTGGGAGATTATGCACTACTGTGGAGCACAGCAGCTTCACCACAAGAGCATAAAAACATATGGCAATAACTATGTCATCTGCAAAAGTCAGTGAAACCTCTCAAATATCAGCTGCTTTATTTCCTTTTTAACTTCACCTTATAATTTTTTATATATAAAAAACTTCTAAAGCCTACCTCGATTATTTTTATAATATCTCGAGGTCCAGTAATCTCAGGATCAAACTGGATGTGAGCTTTGCAAGTAGCAAGTGCTACTGAGGCGTAGAATATGCCATTTGTTCTCATGAGTTTGGATTCAATATTGTGAACACAAGAAGCACAAGTCATCCCTGTAATCTAAAGAAAAGACAAATTTAGGTATAGTTAGCCATTCCCCACATTCACCCAATATTTGTGGATGAATTTGAGACAAGGCCTCCCAATGTCACAAAGGTACTAATGACTATTCAAGCTCTGCTGGTACTGGCCCAAGGCCTCAGCACAAAGACTTTATAGAGCTGTCTTAAATGAAACAAAGCTGAGAACATAACTATCCACTTTTATTATAAAATTCTGCAACCAGCACTATTATAAAATTCTGCAACCAGCAGTTATAGTCACAGCAATATATTTGTATAGCAGCACTTGTACATTGTATTAACTGTAATAGTGTAGCTAATACAGTTCTACCAGCAGCTATATTAATGTTGCCAAAGTCAAACTCTGCAAGTGTAACTTCATCTTGCTTACTTAAATTTTCCTGTGGCTTCAGTAAGGCACGTTCCCACTTTCTGATCTATTACCACAACTGCAGACTGTTGTTATCTGTGTTGTAGTAGGTATATGTCAGAGAATAAAAATAGACTTTTGAAGAATCTGTCCTTTGTATAAACAATTTACTAATTTTACGCAAAGTTCTCAGACCTCTATACAAAGCCCCAGGCATTATCAACACATATTTGGTGACACATCCTCAGTTGCTCAGAGTCTGTACGGTTAACTGAAGTGCCTTCGCAGAAAAGTTCTGTTTCATTTCTCCTTGCTAAGAAAAGTCTATTCTGTGCATCCAACTATCACTTTATTTCAGCGCCTTTGGACAGGTTCTCCCAAGCCAAATTGATTTTGTCTTTTCAGCGATTAGGAAAAAAAAGTGTAACCAGCCAGAACTGACCTGCTGAAGCCACAACTCCCTAAACAAAAGCATTTGCAAGAAAATGATTCTTCCAGACCTGACTTTTCCAAAACCAACATGCAATTTCAAATACATATGACTTACAAGAAGCTCCACATTTCCTTCTGTTTCTGCATGATCTTCTATGACGGTAGCTTCAAAACCCAAATTCTGGATCAGCTGTGCTATTTCAAGAGGCTGTATGAATTCTGGCTTGTATTTTATTTCTGCTTTACCTGCCATCAGTGCTACCAACACTGAAACAATTCCTGCAGTCACAATAATTAAAAATATTAGATAACATAGCTCCTTTGAGGGGAAGAAAAATAAAACATTACAAGTGACTGTCAATGAGGGCTGTAACAACTTAGAGATGTTATAAGCCTAATGATTTCTCTCTGCCTCCTTCTAGTGCTGTTCCCTAGTCACAACAGCAAAGTTTTTAGCGAGATCCAGCCACACTGTGGTTCCCTTTAGCAATGAGAGGAACTGCAAGAGTTACACAGGGAAGGAGGTGAGTTTTGCTATGATCTAATGAGACAAAAAGGATGTTCAGAATCAATCTTTGCACTCATTGCTGCAAGCTCTACCCTGGACTCTCTAAGTTTGGAAAGCCCTAAACAAACCTCACAGTACAATGCTAGGCCTTTTTCTTTTCTTGCTTTTCCCCTTGGTGTTTTTTTCCTCTTTTTTAAAATAACTCCCCCCCTCCCCAAAATCTACATTTAGAACTGGAAAGCAAAACACGAAAATCACGGGCAAAAAAATTGTTCTGAAATGCCAATGGTTTCTTGGATTTTTAAATCAAGGCAGTGAGACCATCAGTGGGAGACTGGGGGCGCAGGAATCAATAAGCAAAACCCTCCAAAGGCATGCCTACACAAATTAAATCACATTGCTGAGGCTCATCTGTTCATCTTCTATACCGCCAGAGGAAAGGCAGCTCCAGTCTGCAGACTTCTAACCTAATAAGCTTTGCTGTGCCTAAGCTAATATAATTACCCAGGCACTGGAGCCACGCATTTGTTTATACCTGCTTGTGCAAATGTGCCCTGAAGGGTAAGTTTCACATCGCAAACGTGTCAGAGCTCTCAACAGCTCTGGAAGAGATGGATTGCTCTGTGAAGCAATAAGGCCCTGAAAACTAAATGAGAACCATTTCTCTGTTCTTGTCTTGAGCCTTATTTGAAATTTTTATCACATTACAACAACTTAGTGTTACAATACAAGCATGTCCATTGGGTTGGTCCACCAGTGCAGTAGGATAATTAAACAGTGATATAGTTACATTAGCACTAAGAAAGAGCATTAAGTCTATTTAACCTCCAGATGCTGTAGCCGTACCACAGCCTCTTCCATTAATCGCACAGAATACCTTTTCCATCCCGCAGTCCCTTACTGACTCGTTATAGGAATCTGAAATTTATTACCGTCTTCTTTCTGCAAATTTCTTTCAATGGCAGACACACACGACGCGCAGGTCATGCCTGTGATTTGTAAAAAACACTTTTCAGCTGTCGCTCCACTGGCCTGGTTTGGCCCATCAAGGTGAGGACTGTCTGGAAGAGCATCCGAGGCACAGCCTTGGCGAGGAGGCTCTGGAGCTCGAGGCTGCACGGCAGCATTGCTGGCGTCAGGCTGGGGCCTACATTCTCCAGCGGCGGTATCTTGAATAAATGCACAACAAACTGAGCAAACACTGTTTACAGCGCGATCGGATGACATAAACTACAAGCAGGTCACGCTTATCAATCATGCAAAGTCTCTTAATTGTTTGAAAGGTTACATGGTAATCTTGGTCTCTTCATGGAAATAATATAGATTGTTACTATGTGTATAACAATATACACTCACCAGTACCACTTGCATGACTATTTAAGTCTACAGAACTGGTTTTCCACCTTCAGATGGCAAATGATTCCCTCTAATTTCGATGCCTAGACCTGACAGCTACCTCCACTCAATAAAGATATATTAGTATCTAGAGGGTCCTTATCCAGCACAGGGAATGCGGTCCAGCCTCACATCCATTCCGTCCTTGTCATCGATGCAGGACTCATAGCACTTCATCTCAAACAAGGAAAAGGACAAGTTTCTCACCAGATTTCTCTTTATGGCACAGTATTTACACTGCAAGTACTGCAAAACTGTGGCAGTAGTGGAAGGATCTGCAGCACCCAGAAGACCTCCACACATACAGGCTTGTTGCAATCCTTTTTGTTCTTTACCAGATACTGAACGGACACCCAACAGCTCCACCTGCATTCACAAACTGCCTCCTTTGGGCAGAGGTTTGTGTAAAGGAGCAAGAGTTGCTTCTGAACACGTTAAACACAGGGGCTCCCCTCCCCTTCCACAGATGGATCGAGAGGTCTCCCACCAACAAGTTATAAACCAAACAAATCATAATTAAACACCACATACATGCTCCTCCTCCTTTGCAGTAGCACCACAGATTCAGAGGGATTGGACCCACGAGAAAAACGAATAGGATGCGGTCTATTGCAATCAAACTAATTCATTCCAGGTAAACTACATCAGTATCTCAAAGCAAATCTGTTCAGTTAAAGCAGATAAATATCGCCACATTTGAAATTCGCTAGAGAGGAGATTGTGCACCATAGCAACTCTTAAACATCGAGCACATGTACAAAATGTACAAACTGTTCTGCAGCTGACATGTAAAAGCACCTGCTTCCACCAAAGAGTACCTGCATTTTGGCACTTACCTTGCTGAAAGTAAAGCTCAATAAAGTAGGGCTAGTAAAAATACTCAAGAAATAAAGGTCATAGGATTAGGACACTGAAGAGATTTTTTATCTAGGTAAAAAGTGGTTTTAAATGAAAGGTATTTCATTAAGTGTGGTTTTTTTCTAGTATTTTGGAATGTAAATGAAAACATTTCATTTGATAGATCTACTCACAGCAGCCTGCAGACAGAGTAGGAAACCTGCTTCAGTGGGTAAGAGGATCAGCTATTTGAAGGACTTTGTACCAACTTCCAAATCTTTTGGCTTCATAAAGTAACTCAACTCTGCCACTTACTAGTGTGGTTATTAAGGGCTGAAAGAAGGTGCTTCACGGCTGAAATCTCTCACCCTTGCTAAGTGAGATCAGATCAGGCTCATCCCATAGAAAAGATAAAGCCAATGGGATGTTTTAAGAGTTTCTCTCCAGAAGAGACTCTCAATGCAGATGTCGCATGGCCCAGCTTGTCACACTACGCACAGAAGAAAAAACAGTTACCTGTCAGCACAGAAGCATCAAACCCCATGTCTTCTATAGCAGCTCTTAACTCTTCTTCGTTAGTGACAGCTGGATCATAATGTATGTTCCCAGTTCTGTCAGCTAGAGAAACTGCTATTTGTTGCACTCCTTGTCTCTGTGATATGGTCCCTTCTATGGACTGCACACACGAATTGCAGGTCATGCCATCAATCCTAATAACAGCCGTGCACATCGTGTCTTGTAGCGGCTCTCTGAAGAAATCACATAGCAAAGCAGGTGATGGAGATGCTCCCTTACTAACTTCTGAACCGTTTATGAGACGTACTTTAAAGTTTCCAGGTGGAAGGGATTCAATAGCTTGCTGTAGAGCTGACAGGGTAATTAAATTTGGGCTATACTGTACAACAGCACGTTTATGCTCCAAAGACACTTTAATACTTTGTATGCCAGGAAGATCTGATATATTTCCTTCAATGTTTCTGACACAGGACTTGCAGTGCATGCCTTCTATCCGTACAGTCACTGTAGCTGTGCCACTCATCTTGGCAACCAGTGGATCCACCCCATCACTCGCAAGACTTGCTGGTGTCTCCCTGGGGTTTGCATTCTGCAGGCGCCCGAGATCGAGCACACCAAGCTTCAAAGGGGCTGATTTACTTTTAATGGTGCAGTCATACCCCAGGTTACTGATATGGCTCTTGAGGTCATCAGGCTGAATAATGTAGGGATAGTAAGTAATAACTGCTTCCTGGTTATCAAGTGACACCTTGATTTTCGCCACACCGTGCAGTTTCCTAATCTTTCCTTCAATGTTGGTGACACAGGACTGGCATGTCATGCCTTCTACCCGAAGTTTAACTACTGCTTCTCTCAAGCACGACAAACTTACAGTCGCTGGTGTCAGTGTCTCTTCTGCTATGTTGGCATCAAAACCCATATCCTGAATTTCTTGGCAAATCTGTTCAGGACTTATTTCTGATTGCAGATACTTTACTACAGCACTGTTCTGTTCAAGGGAGACTTTAATACTCACAATGCCCTTCACCTTGGAAATTCGGCCTTCTATCGACTGCACACAAGATTGGCAAGTCATTCCCACAATGTTGACTGCCACAGTGTGCTCTTGGGAAGATGGAGAGGGCACTGTTTCAAAGGTCTCCTCATAGCCCATGTTGTCAAAAGCAAAATTGTGTTTCATTGTAGGCTCCAGCTCACAGCCAGGAGGAGAATCAGTGTTGGACAAAGCCTAAAGAGCAAGAAGAGAAGTAAAAATAAAATAGACATACCTTTAGCACTGTAAAAGCAGCAATGTTCTGCTTGTGCTCTCAAGCACATAGTAGAAGTGCTCTCAAGTCAGTCTATACTGCTGAAATGCTTCACAACATTAAGTTACACTTTGAATATATTACCAGTGAGCTATGCCCATGACGACGAATCAGGCCTCTGACACTTCTTTTGAGCAGCAATTTAAAAAATATTCACCAGGGATATAAAAGTAAAATTGTCTCAATATTCCCACCCCAACCCAACCATTTAAAACGTGAGCTCTCTGCAGCCACTTTTGACTATGCTGCCCGAGCCCTGCTCTTCGGAGCACGCTCTCACCTGCACAAAGGCTCCCAGCAGACAGTGTGCTGAATGCCTCTCCACAAGTGTCAGTAGCCTGCTCAGTTTTTGCAACCTGCTACTGCTCAGCAGGAGTTCCAACCAAATCAAACCACCCACAGAAAACAGAATCAAGAACTTCCCAAGAGCCTGAAACCAGCTGGCACAGAGAGGACTGGCTGCACAATGTCTGAAGATCTGTATGCGTGCACACATGGGGCTGGGATGCCTGAGTATATACAGATCTTTAAGTTAAAATCTGTATCTGGCAAGGATTTTAAAAGACACAGGCCTATATGCAGACACTTCCACTATGGTTTAGTTTCATCTACCTAAGACAGACCATATATTGAGCTGCAAGAACTCACTGGTTTGATGCAACACCAGTTTTCAGGCTATAATGGCCAGTATTGAAGTAGATCAGCCAGAAGTGGACTATCTGTCAGCCAGATCACAGGCTCCACAGTATTGGGACTCTAGAGCTTTGTGCACTCTATTCAACTGCAAATGAAATATTATATTTAAAAAAAGGGTGATAAAGGCAATGCTTCTCTCAGAACAGGTAATCAGATCACAGACTCTGTCATCAAAGGAAATTGCTGGCGCCAAGTGATGAGCAAGATTGAGAAGGTGAGGGACAAGTCCCACATTGTCCCACATCCATGGAAAGCACATCAAAATTCATGTCTGTGACTTAAGGCAGCTTTAACTACTGAAGATCTAGATGCAAGCTACTATGACAAATCTATTCTCTCACCTGTGAAGCTGTGGGGTTTCTACCATTCAATAAAGCACCTAGTGTATTTGCAGGTATTACTGCAGGGAAGGGTCACTGGATCAGGCTCAGTACTGCAAATCTTGTTCGTACCACCAAGAAGAAAACTCCCTCCTTTGTACTGCAGCATGGATGAGAAGCATTTAGGCCGCTTATTAACACTAGACTGCATCCAGTTCATCAGATGCAGTATTCAAAATTCATTAACTTGATTTTGTTTCATGCTTAGACAACTTGGGAATAATGAGGTCTGGGGTCATGACCAAACCGGCAAAAATTTAACACGAGAAATTTGCTTTCAGCCTCCTCCATGCTGTATTTATTAGAACAGGAGGAGGAATGAGCAACTTCAACTCTTCAGCATTACGATGCAGCTTCTCGCTATCCCGACCACAAGCTCTCCCCCCGTGTCCCCTCCCTCTCCACTTGGCCTCAAGGCTACGTGCTGGGGACACTGGGGAAGAAGAGTCATGGGACTATCTTAGCCCCAGCATCCCCTTTTACCTCTCCTTCCCACAGGCCTGGCAGCGCCTCGGGCACATGTCCCTCTCCTTGCACTTTCCTTCCCAGAAGTCACTGAAATCCTCAACATATATGGAAATGCACAGCCAGCCCCTCCTTTCAAAAAAACCCATAGTTCATCAGACCTCCCTGCAAAGGTGGTTTCCTGTTTAAGCGCACACAAAGATGACCACGTGCTTATTTCCTCCTATTTGTGCCTTCCCACAGTTTAAAATAATAATACGGCCTTGTATGTGGAAAAGAAGCCCATCTGAAAATAAAAACAGTTTCTCACCCACCGCATTTCAAATGCTGCTTAAACTCAAATTTGCATTTATTGTAATGTCTACTTGAATATCGTCCCTCATCTCTTCCCTATCTCCTGTCCCCAGCCCTCCGAGGACACTTTGCTCGCGGTGGCCAGCTCTTCTTATCACAAACACCCGGTGAAGCGAAAATCCGCGTGCGAGTTACAGGAGCTCACCCTGTGCCTTTACTTTGGCTCGTACGACAAAGGCATTTGCCTTCCGCATCCTTTGGTGAAACATGAGAGACGGGCGAGACAAACATCCTCTGCTCTCCTGCTCCTCGTCACCGCGTTTCTGGCAGCCCCTTGCAGATGAAAACCAGGAACCATCACAGGCCTTATGTCCTCCACTGCATTCCCTCCACCCTCACGTTCACCAACTGTCTCAGTTTCCCTAGGTACCCAGCAATATAAAAGCAATTCAAATTAAATGTATAAAAAGATTAAAGGGTATTTCTCATCCTCCAGTCTTTTGAAAAAACATAAAAGCAAGGACTGATTCTACTATTTCAATGCATTGTAAGCCACAGAAGCATCAAAACTTGGCTGCTGCTTTATATTTTGCATAGAAAGCTATCCCAACGTTCAGAACTGGCAAAAATATTTTGTTTGTTACTTGACAAAACCAGATGCTTCTGTTCTGTAGGAGAAAACTCCTTGCACACAAATTTTTAAATGAGAAGGAGAAAATTAGAGCGGGGACATGGGTACAAAAGAAATAAGATGTTTATTTCCCTTTAAAAAAAACTAACAACAAAAACACCCCACAAATGACAAATCATTGAAGAATCTCCCCCCCAAAAAAACAGAAATGTGCACAGGTTCAAATACAGTATTTACAAAGCCTTTAGTATTGTTTAACAGCTTCAAAAAAAAGAAGAGGCAGAAGCACATCTCTGCGTGTATTTGCAAGAAGGGGTGTTTCTACACTAGATCAGAGGAAAACAGCAGGTTCACATAAGGACACAAAGACAAGGCATGCAGCAATGTGCCCATAGTTTTCCTCAGGCACATGCCAGGCCTCAAAAGAGGGTTTCCTGATACCAGCTAACACCCACACATGAAATGGCACCCATGAGGCTGTATAGTAATTCAGATACACCATCTGCAAGAGGATCAGAGAAGCAATCACCTCCAAAAATAATAAAAAAGGTGCCTAGGATTTCCAGGTGTTGCCCCTCCTTCTTGCTTCTGCCTACAGAGAAATCCTAACGAAACAATGAAAATGCAACTGACTCCACATCCATACAGGAGGAGTGTGAAAGAACCGGCCACAGCTACCGACTCTTTCGTCTCCCACACCAAAGGAACCCTGCTTACTTTTAAGGGGAGGGGTACACCAAGTCCATTACAACAATTCTTTCCCTCCCCTGTTCTGCACGTAAAAGTTTCAATTCAAAATGCACAGCAGAGCGAAGCTTTAGTCTGAAAGCGAAGAATCCCTACAGAAAGCAGTGTTCTGAAGCACATTTAAACAACACAGGAAAAAAAAAAGAAAGAAAATTAAAAGGGGACTTATTGACACAGAAGCAACAGTAGCTGGAGAGAGCTTTAATGGAAGCACCAGACCGAATGGAAAACATTCCCATCTGACAGCTCTAAACCAGACCCAAGACGAGTAGCAACTGAAACTGCTGATGTGCACGAGCGTGGCACCTGAAGCCCAGCTCCCAGTATGAGGATTTCAGAGCAACCCCCTCAGCATAAGGAGCAACCCTCGCTGCCCTAGACCGCAGTCGGAGCACTCATGCCTGCCCTGGGGCAAAGCAAGCCTTGGGAGCAGCAAGAAGAGGCAGAGGCTCCTGCTCCCTGTGCTGACCACCTCCGGCCAGCAGGAAGGACATCATCCGACGGGAATACGCTCCAGGCTGGACTAACTTTTGGGGAAAGCATGGAGGTGGAGCGGGGCAGGGAGACACTGCTGGATTGGGAGCACCAAGTCTCGAGCCCTGGCTTGACACGCAGCTCTCGGCGTTACGGCATCCAGCAAGTCCAGTGGGAAAGACGGTCGTTGTCCATGGCCTGTGTGACTGGTGGGGTAAAACCGCTCCATCAAGGGCTGCCCTCAGAGGCCCGGCATCAGGATGCCCCCCCATCCCCTAAAATGGGCTATTTCTTTTGGGTACTCCCATTCCAAAGTGCAAAGCTCAAGGGTTTAACACAGCAGTGAGGGGATACAGAATAAATGTAAGAAAATCAACTGAACTGGGGAAAAAAAAGCAACACCCAAAGAACAAGAAACCACAGCACTGGGCGAGACTCTCCTGTACATGCACACCGTGGGTGACCGGCATCCTGACAAGAGCTGCAACCCCACGGCCATAAATTCAACAAGGTTTGTGCCCTCCTCAGCTTCGCCGCCCCCGCTGGGTCCCCGTGCTCCCTCCACCCCTGTGCTCCACCGTCACCTCCTGGGGTGGCTCGTCACCGCGAATGCCATCCCTCTCCCCCCGCCACCTCCCCTTCCCAAAAGGTGCAGCCGCCCCCGAAACGCCGGCGTAAAGCTCTCAGCCTCTGCGGCACAAGGCTGAGGCCGTGCCGGCTGCACCCCGCAGCACCCCGAGCATCACCCGCCCCGACATCCCGCGCGGCTGATGCTCCTCGCTGGTGCTCCAGCGCGGCTCTCCCCCCGGAGCCGGCACTGCCCTCCGACCTCGCCGGAGTCCTCACCACCATGTCAGGCAGTCGGCCGGCGAGGAGACAGGGCCCGTCCTGGCCAGCACCTTCCCCTCTGCCTCATCCCCGTCCGCTCCGGACCTCACGGAACATCTCGGCCAGCGTCTCCAAAGGTTTTGGGCTGCTTTTCTCGCCGTACCTCTGCAGGCTGAAACCAGCTATTGCCCTCTTGCCTTCGAGCACACAACCGCCGATGAATTACCTTATCTGTGTCGCTGTTTTACCTTTTACTGCCCCATTCTTTCGCAACCCGCTGATTCACAGCTTTGGGCTCAGGCAGGCAGTAACACACAACTGAAAAGCCACATACTATTAATTACATACTTCGGATGCTTTCCCTGTTTATTATAGGCAGCCAGCGAACAACAAAATGAGGACAGAGCAGCCTCGGGAACATCAAAGGTTCCGAGTCTTCCATTTCCTGCTGCTGCACTTTTGAGTAGGTGGAAATTCAACCCACATTCTCCTTAACAAATCTCAGTGCAACTTGTCCATCCATCTTGTTAGCCCATATTGTTTAAATGCATTAGATCTTAACTGGTTGTTCTTCCTTCCTCCAAGCTTAGTGAAGACTAACAAATGTCAGCAGCTACTACTTTCACTAACTACTTGTAACACAACTTGTTCTTTTTCAAATAGTTCCTGAGCAACAAAGGGAAAACCACCCTCTCCACCTGGATATCAAGATTCAATGAAAATATCACTTTAAAGCAGCCTTTATGGTGCTTTTGTTTTCAAAATACTGTTAGTTGCCCTAATGCTTCTGCCAAGGGACTGCTATTCCCCATCTGGGAACAGGTTTCTCTAACAATACAGGCAATGGGGAAAGATTTAGGCAGTTGCAGCTAGTCTTACTGAAATTATACCTACACCATAGTTAACAAACTTTAGAGACCTTAACAGGTACTTTTAAATTAAAGGGAGCTATATAAACCACGCTTGGTTTAGTGGGAAAGGGGAAAGCCTTGTTGTAAATGGATTGTTTCTAATTTAGAATTAAAACAAAGCAAAACACTTTGTGATGTTCCTCACAGCTCCGGTACAAGTGACACATATATCCCAGTAAACTGAATACAGAAAAGAGATCCTTTGGTAGAACAAAGTCATGGATGTCATGATTGTTTTCTAGCAAACATTTATAATATACAAGTAACTAGAAGCAGAAAAAGCGTTCAGGTATGCTCAGTCTGTCCTGGCTGTTATTTCATCCCAGTCTGACGCTAATTATTTAAGCCATTCTAAGCATACGCAGTTTCAAAGGACACAAAATTTGTCCTGAGAGTTTCTTTTCCTTAAATATTCACAATATTCACTGATCCAAACTACATTACTGTAATTTGCATACCTTTTAGATAGCAAAACTTCTTTTTAAAATAATAAACCTTATCATGCTTTTATCAGCATTGATCTTTCTAAGCCTCTTCTCCACAAGAGTTAATCTCCAAAAATACCATAGTTATAAACAACACTGAATAAAAAAAAAAAGTTGCCACAGATGTATTATCAAGAACTTTCACTAGCATCCACTTAGTAGTTATAAATAAACTACTTACCTACAATTAGGACCTTTTAATATTTCTGCAATTTCTATTATTCCGGAGAATAACCTGGTATGAGCTGCTGTCAAACTCAAGCAATGGCCGTTCAAAAGGAGAAATACTATTATGGTTCCTTACTAAGAACACCACTCTGTATTATTAGAGGTGGGGCTGAAAAAATGCTCATCAGTTACTACAGCATAACTCATCATTAACATCTGCTTTCAAAGACTACTTTCAGAGGATCTCCAGAGGACTTTGCATTTGTGTACTGCTTGTTATGGGGCAGGCATCCATGCTGGGGCTTGAGACAATTTAGATAAAGAAGGTTTAACCTCCTTTAATATACAACCCGTGTCCAACATGCTTTGTTTTAAATTCTCCAGATCAGAAAACACCTTGACCCTCTCAACACACACACACCGGCTCACTGACCTGTCTTTCAACTGTATGGACTTCTGGCATTCCCATGGAGTAACTCTGCAGAAGTTTCTCTTCTTTCTGCAAGTTACTGCTTGCTTTTACCGGAGATCCTGTCTTGGACTTTTCACCAATAATCAGTAGTTCAGGCACATCATGAGCTGCCTGCCGCTTACGAATAGACAGCAGGGTTATGTTTTTGTTGTTTAAAGTAGCTAAGCAGGACAGTTCCCTTTTCATTTTACTGTCCACTTTTCTCTCCATTATCTTTCTGGGCTTTAAATATTGCAACGCCAAAGGAAAGCATTACACGAGCAGCTATTCAGCGTCTTATCAGCCACACTTCTTTCAGCTACATTTACAACGGCTTGAAGTGTTCTGCCCGTCTAATCAATGTGCTCATTAGGCATTCATCACGAAATCCCAGACGTAACCTGTGATCCTTGTGTACACTGCTCGCTGCACTCAGCTACCTGCTCTTCCTGCCAATTTAAATGCTTCCCACCAATTGGCATCCCTCGTGCTTGCCGAACCGCGTTCGGCGCTGCTAATCTTTGCGCACGGCGTTGCAGCGAGCTCGGCCAAGGCTGCCTTTCACAAGCTAGTCAAACATGACCTGTGTGCAGCAAGCCAGTGCATAATTAACTCAGCCAGCCCGGCATTAGCTCCTCGTGGCCATGTGCATAATCACAGCTCCTACGAAGGGCAATGCTATTCCATTTGCTTCTCCTGTGAAATTACCAGGGATATCTTGGATAAAATGTGGTCCCTTCTAACACTGAAAACGTGCCTGTGATTATATCATCAGATAAGGTTCCTAGACTGAAGGTCTTTCACTAACTTAGGGCACGAGAATATTCATTCTTTATTTCAACAGGGGGAAAAAAAAACCAGTGAGTACAATATTTATACTTTTTAAAATATGCCTCTTTACCATCAGCAAGCTTTACTAAAAAACAAACAAGCAAACAAAATTAAACCAGCAATTAGTGCCAGAAAGTAAAGAAAAAAAAAAAAAACAAACCACCAACATAATCCTTTTGGCGAACTCAGTTCCCCTTAAATCCTCTGGGCAACTACAGGAACATCTAATTTAGACAGTCGTACACATGACAGGTACCACCACTAGAAGTGCCTCCAGCCAAGCCTGAATAGAGTTCTCTGGGATTGCCTGCAGCAAATTCACAGCACTGTGCTAACCTGGTGAGTGGGATCTCTGGTTCCCTAAGCCCACAGTAGGGCAGTCCACTTCTGAAGACACCCCTGAACAGGGACACCTAAAGAATGGCCATGCAGGGAATTTATATAATATAGTTGATGTGTCATCGATTCACACCCTCCCTGGCTATGCAGTGACCTCACTGCACAGGCAAGCCTTAAAATAATTGTTTTATGTTTAATCAGAATCTCTTGGACTTGTTGGAAAAAGTCACCAAAATTACTCCTATGCAGAGGTTAGCACACAGGGTTAAAATCTCGGCAGACCTCTATCATGTCACAAAAACCTGAGGGAACAGATGATAGGTACTCCATCTGTCTGGCAGGACAAATTCAGATTCTTTCTACTTCCAAAAGCAGATGTACATCCCTCACACCCCTGCCACAAAGACAGTGGTCCAGAAAGCCACCATGCAGGGCAATAGTATCCTGGCTTGTCTTCCTGTCGTAACTTCCCACAAAGATGAATCCTCCGCTCTGCTCACACCATCCAGTTCTTGACTCCACTTCAGAGTTAAGGACCATCTTTGCAAAAACAAGGTCTTCTGCCAACAAAACAAAACTCAAAATACTGTTGTAGCACTATTTTGTATCATTGTCTTAATATAAAAGATCGGTAATAATACTAAACTTTAAAAAAAAAAAGGGCTATTTTGAGAATTTTGAGAAATGGCCCTTCTAATGAGTATTACTACTAAGAGTGAAGCATCTGTGTTTGTTCTTTATTTATCAATGAAACCAACTAAAACCACATCTGACTTCAGCTTGAACACTTTTCCGAAAAAGAAAGCTGTGTTAAAGGTGAAATATTTTCAGGAATTACTGATTCTAACTGGTTTTGAAACAAGCAATTGAAAATCACACAATTTGACTTACATGAAAACATTTCAGTACAATGTATTTAAATACTAAATATATATATAAATTGAAAACTATTTTTTGTCTTTCTAAAACAAAACAATTCTCTGATCTCAGATCAAAGATATTCAGAAATTCAGCTCTGCATCCTAATTCCAAATAATGGAAATTTCAAATTCTAGATTGTCTCAGGGAACAGAAATTCCAGTTTCTGGCCAGCTCTAAAGTATATATACTTGATCCACTCATCTCTGACAGTATCTTTACTGTTAAAAATATCCCAAACTCTACCTAGCATGTTTCTACAAGTAACTAATATTTATGAAATTATCATGTGATGAAACATACTGTAAAAACAAGTCAGTTTTTTTCTTCTTCATTTCAGGTTCACCAGCAAAGCTCAACTTAGGCTGACAGAATAAAGAGATGTTTTGTAAGTATCTTCTCTCTGATCCCCTTCAATCACCCTTTTTTTCCCCAGCATCTGAGCAACTCTTAAGGTAAAAATTCGTTTGTTTCTGAAAGCAGCGGAGATCAAGTTCTCACTTAGTGCCCCATAGTCCTTTGCCTTCAGCAGAGTCCTGAATTCTGATTTGGAGGTAGAGAAGAAACACACGAGGTTGTGCTTTAAACACATTCAGTTTACAAGATACTCACCCACATTAAAAAGAATTATTTGGCTTGAAAAAAGTTTGCTATGGTTCTTCAGATGAAAGGGGCATAAGATATATTTCAACCCATCTAGCTGATTTACAATACCCAGTTTAGCTGCAGGCTCAAGCAGAGCTATATGACAATGGCAAATGACACGTATGCAGCTGAGTTACGAGCAGCTCTTGGAGAAGAAGTACCATTCACAAAGCAGAAACCACCAAGCATCTCGTAAAACCGAACCATTTCCATTTACCTTAATGCACCAGACTGAAAGCTCAGAGGTCCTGCCCCATCCCAACCGCTCCCCAACTCTCAGGGAGTTCAGGAAGGGATCCGATGTCGGCACCTCAAGGGTGGCAATGCCTGCCAGGGGAGCGAGGCAGCTGCCGGGAGTTAACTGCTGCGATCGGCTGCTGCTGCCGGACCCCGACAGACTGCTACTGGTTTCCAAATTATTTTCCCCATTCTGGCTCAATTAATTGCCCCTTCAGAGTTGATGTCAGAAAATGCAGAACATCCTAAGAAAATTAAATGCCTTCAACTTAAAGCCTCAAGAGCTGGTAAAACATGAGTTTACCCCTTTACGTTATCCGCTACTATCGGAGAATATGATAAACACACAAGAACTATGTATTTTCAAGTTAATTATGTTTCCTGGGTGCATTCACCCCTGGCTTTTTATGTTCTGGCCTGTATCTAATCCCTCTGGCTGTTGCCCAAAAAAAGCGTCTTAAAATAGTCTTAACAATGCCTTGAAAGATGAGATGCTTGGGTTCAAGGAAAAAACGGGGAGCCTGGAGGTAAGGGGGTCATATTGCCTTAATCTGACAGACAAGAGGAACAGGTTCAGATATGTGCACATCGTGTCAATGCAAAGAGGGATGTATTAGTATTAATACATCACTCTAGAAATCCAGTGTACCTTTGAATGTTGTTTTCCTACTCTCCTCAGACATCATTTTATAACACTGAAATACAATCCATCCTGAGGCATACAAACAACGACATGAGGCTAACACCCAAGCAATTTCACATCTGACAGTATTTTGAGTTCTTTTTAATTTGTCTTCAGGATGCAGTCAGCTAAAATTTTTGAATTTTTTTCCCCATCATAACAGAGTTAGATTGACTTTGGTTTTTACACATATAGTGCAACTGCAGGACCTGGAGCTTTAAGGAAAAAAAAAAAACCCTAAGTACTGCAAAGCTCCTAGTAACATCACAAACAACGGTGCTGGTAACTCCCGGTTACCAACAAGTTGTTAACAACATTGCTTGGGGGAAACCTGTGAAAAACCCAGTCCTTGTGTGAAACAACTGTTTCTCCTCTGTCAGTGTCCTCTTTAAGCCAAAAGAGAAGTAGTAAAGGTATGCACTTTTTCTTCAAGCAAATCCCTGCCCTTGCTCAGCAGTCATTTTTCAGTCCTACTAAGCAACACAAGCCTCACATTTCCCCCATGAAGTCAATTAGTTGCAGCTGAAAGTTCAGTGGAAGCTTGGTCAGATTCACAGCACATAACGTCCTTGACTTCTCCAGACTAACTGACATACTTATTACAGAAAATTAAAAAAAAGGCCATACCTTTTTAGCATTGAAGAGCCAACAAAACTCTCTCTTTACCTACATTTGCTCCTAGTTTTGAGCCATGAAATCAGAAAGATAACTCTGGCTACAGTCCTAAGAAAACTGGCAGCCATCAGATACATAAGCGTTTCTATAGTGTGAATGGTATACATATTTCTTTCAACAGATGAAGAAGCATGATCATAAGTAATATTATTTCTTACACTATAAGAAAAAAGGAAACTGTACATACAAGGAATTGAATTCCTACCTGCCATGAATAAAATTGCTTAAGAGTTGATGGCCTCATTTCAAATCAAATGAGCTCAGACTTTGGCTTCAGTTTTTCAGGAAGCAGACTCAATCTTCTCTAAATATTTAAAAAAGATTTGTTTGCTCTAAACCAGCAAAATGCAACAGAGTATCTCTTTTGTAACAGGGCCCAAAACGCGTACTACTTTTTTTCATTCCGTGGCTTCTAATATGATTGCAAAATTGTGTGGACTTGGTACTTTGTCTGCTTTTAGCAGTGTTGATTTTGTTATGATCATTTCTGTTATCTGTCTATTTATACTACCGGAATCTGTTTTCGAGTGCCTGGAAACAACCAGGCTGATCATATTAACACAGGAAAAGGCACACCTTTTGGGTCAGGGTTTAAGTGCAAAGAACAATTGTAATCTGCATGAATTAATTTGAGTCCAGATTTCCAGTGACGTTCATTCACCTAGCAGGTGAAGAAGGCTGGCAGAACTCATTGGGCAGTGCCACAACAAAACCAGTATTTTCACTTCTGTATTTCCAACCTAATTTTCTGGTGTTGTCCACGCTTTGCTCTTGCTCAGAGCTGGTTTTGGCTGGTAAAGTTTGAGCAAAAGCTTTTTTGAATTCCATACAGAGAAAAAGGACCTACATTTTATCAATCTTAACTGCAGTACTTCAAATATAACTTGAGAATGAGTAATATCACAAAAGTAACTATTTTTAAAGGCTAATTTGAGAAGACAGACCTATAGCTATGACTGCTATCAGTCATTGCTAAAGATCATAGCTTTTGTCAGCTACATTTGCTATCCACATTTAGAAATAAGACTTGAGTTCTTCATTCCAGTTTTGTTTTTTACATTCCTCAGTATTTGTGGGTTTTTAAAAATATCTTTCCCATTTGTTCTGAATAAATAAAGTGGTAAGTCTCTGAACTATGATTTAAGTAAATGGGAAGACTGGGGGGTGGTGGTGGTGGGGTGGTTTTTTTTCAAAGTAACCTGCTGTTTACCCTGTAGAAGGCAAACTACTAGCAGATCCTAAGATGCTTTGCCAAATCTGCAATCATTTTTTTCCCTGTAGAGATCAGGAATGTAAGCCAGTGTATTAAGTGACATTCATATACAATATAGATCCTCTAAACTGTCCCTGACTGTAGAGTCCAGACTGTTTAAATTACTATTAGTTCCTTGCCCGCACTTGTTTCAAATCATTATTTTGGTCGTGTCTGACAGCCAGAGAGATTTCACTCTGATGAGACACCTGACACTACGTAAATAACACAAAGCACATCATATTTGTAAAGCATGCAAAAAAAGAAAAATTACCAGAAAAAAGAAAAGGAATGTAACCTTGATTTAAGCCTGTATTTCTGGTTTTATGGCCAGTGTTTAATCTCAAGACAAACTGCTTGGCCTCTGAATAAAAGGTTATTTCCACCCATTTCATTTATATACACCACCATCACCTTTATTTCAAGAATAAAAGACAAAACAGCATCTTGTATTTGCATTACAGATGCCATGTCTAAAATACAAACATACTGCCTTTGTTAGGACAGGCCAGATACGTAAAGGCAAGCCCAAATTCAGTTTCTCATAATGGTTGTTTCTGTCTACCTTATCCTGGCAGAAACCACCTCTATGCAGAAAGAGGAGTTTCCAGCAGTTCCCAAATCCCTAAGCAAGCTTGACAGCAGCACTCCTCAGCGCAGGACCTGGGCTCCTCCAGCACACAGTCCTGCGCAACGCCCTCTCCGCTTTCCTGGTGTTCGAGGCAAAACGCTGCCTGGGAAGTAGGGTTTCTGCTTACTACATCATCCGTCTGGTTCTTTTACTCCTTTTTTCCCTCCCTTCCTGTGGACTGGTTGCCGTTACCGCGCAGGAAAAGGCAGGAGGGTGTCAGGGCCCTCCCTGTGGTCTCGGCCCCGCAGAGCGCCTGGGCTCTGGGGCGGCCCTGTGGCCGCAGGGGCTCGGACACGGCCCAGCCAGGCCGGCGCGAAGCCCCTTCTCGCACGTCCCCCGCTGCTCGCCCCGCCGGGCTCTGCCACGTCCTGCCAGGACAAGGCTCCTGCCCTGCGTGAGCGAGCAGGCTGGGGCACGGCTCGCAGGCCGCCGACCTCGGCGTCGCCCTGCTCACCGTGGAGAGGAGGCACAGGGGGGTCCGGCCGCTCAGCCTCACGACAGCACTGCCTGCCCTTGGGCGGGTTTTTCCTCCCGATCCGGAGAGGGGTGAAGATGTGCCAGCTCTCCGGCCCACTGCCTCTGCCACAGCAGGCGAGAAGCGAGGAGGGAAACCTCTGGTGAGGACACTACAGGCGCGCAGGGTAGAGGCTTTGCTGTTCCCGGTTGTCAGAGGTCCAAACTGTAATGTATGTGAGCTCCTGTTTAGCTAACTTATTTTTCTACAAAAATCCTGTTAATTATTTGCTCTTCAGGGCTAGGAACTATTACGGCACTGCCCCGTTGAGGTCTAATATCTCACATGAACTTACAGTCAACTCTCAGGCAAGAGCCACAAGCAGGGAGGTACCAGTTTCTAACAGTGGACAAAACATACTTCCAAGTGACCATGAAAATAAGTGGAGCTGGCCTGGATAGAGCCATACTGATGGCTTTATAGAAACTGAGCGGAGAAATAAAAAATAAAGATGAAAACATATTTGCCATTATTTTTTTCTGCTGGAATACCTGATAGTAGTTCCTTATTATATCAGATAACACCGGCAGCCTACAGCAAGTAGTGGGGAAGAATTCAGATGGAAATGTCAGAACTAAAGCAACAGTCAGGGATGAAAGCATCAACACAGTAAACTCTGCCACTAATTTTACACAATCGCTTCCATACAAACAGATGCTTCCAGAAACATCTAAGGGAAATGGCAATACAGAGTAAACCTCTTTGTGTTTACAAGCATTTTTATCTGAAACATTTAGCACCCGGATTGAAATACACAGTTAAAATCCTGCTTTCAAATGCAGATGGATTTTCTCAGGTTGCTTTGTGCAGCATGCATACTGGCTCATCATGACTCAAACTCACTGTAAAAATAGTGTTTGCTTATTGCATGAGCACACAGAGGAAACTGGAGACATTTGACTCCTAAAGAAAGAGTTCCTGGGAGCCTGCAGTTGTGAGAAAAGGGAAATACAAAAGCTTTCCAACAGTGAAATACAGTTTTTTTCAGCTCTCAGCAATCCTGTCATTTCCAGAGTTCACGTCAGTCTGCTCTCCAGACAAAGAATGTTTCTTCCAAGGACACATTTAGTCAAAACTGATGCATCCTGCAGCTCAGTATAAAAGAAGGTAACCATCCCGAGAGTTGCTGAGCAACCTTCTGAGATTTATTAACTGCCTTCAATTCCTGGGAAGCAGAGATGCTAGTCCATGGAAATTCAGGCTCAGTTCATTTATCATTCCTTCCTGGTACCTCTGCTTCTTGAAAGAAAAGGTAGTGTGGCAGGGAACTACTTCTAAGCAGCCTTAGTTCACCCCCCAGAAGAGCATATTTGATCGAATCTACCCCATGGGAAAATCACCGACCTTTCAAGCTTTCCTCATCCCCAGAACAGAAATAAGTCAGAGGAGGCGACGAGGCACAGTGCCTGCATCTCTCATGTCTGGACTAGCCAAACAGTCTCCTCCAATAATTGTAACTCCCTTCTGTCCTGCTCCACAGCTAGTTTCTGGCTCCTTTCTCTTTCTTGAGTAGTGCCAAGGAGCCAGACGTGAGCACAGAATGCAAATCCTGCCTCATCCTGGTTTCATGTGAAACAAATTGGATTTTCATCCAAATAGCACTCTCCCTTGCTTCCTGAAACAGGCAAAGAGAAGCACGCACAAACACATGTGCACAAATGTGCCTTGAACAAGTTAGTGCAGAGCTTCTTTTTTAATACGTGAACCCTTTCAAGTCTGATGATGGAGGTGCCTATCTCAGTAAAAATTTCACACTGTGAAGTTTTGCAGCTTCCTGAGCAGTGTGATAGTTGATTTAAACAGATATTAAGGTACTACTGTGAAAGAGATGGTCCTTCATGATCCTCTTCATGTCCTGATTAGGTGCAGATGGCCATAGAGACATTAGTATCTGCATAAGGGAGAAGGAAAAGCAAGAAGGGTTTGGTCTGCTATCACAGACACACAAAAATAGTCCCCAGCCCCTCAAGAATCTCAAACTTCCAGCTGAAAAAGCTGGGACTTAAGGTGAGTCTACATGTTATTTTGCAAGCTCAGTGGTGTTATCAGTAGGGCTACATCATTTGCCATCCCATTTCTGCCTGAGTGCTGAGTTGCTTGAATGTATTTCCTTCACCAACCCTAAAAAATGGCAGACATTTTGCTTCTTCCTGCTTATAACTGTTTAGGAGAACTGACAGAAGAGTCCATGCGAGTCTAAAATACTGGCACAATCTACAGGATTAAACCGCAGCAGTGGAACTGATTTGTTTTCCTACATAGTCCTTGCCCAACAGGGACAACTTGTGTGAAAATAATCTTCTGTTAATCAAAAGCTATGGGTTCAACCTGCTTAAGTTGCCTGGTGATACAAATAAACGTTGTTTATAGGAGCTTTTGCAAAAATTCTGTGTAGGTCCAAGCTGCTTAATTCTTCATTGCTTCTGCCAAATGAAAAAAAAGGGCAACTTTTGCTCACAGATACATGATGAGAGCACCCATGCCCTAGAACATCTAGCTCTAAAGTAAAGATGACAGTTTAAAAAAAATTTAGTAAAATTGCTTGTATTTGGCAACTTTAATATTCCAACATATGAGTAAAAACATCCCCATAGTGATTTGCCCTAAATACATTACTGCCACAATTTATTTCCAACACTTGTTTTTTGCTTTGCAAATATTTAGTACACAACTGGTGCAACTATTTCTGCCTCCTGTTACTATGCAGTGAAGAACAAATGTACTGTAACATCTAACAGCCCATCATGAGACACGTGCAAAAAGGAAAAACTTACTGTGTATATCAATGACCTAATATTTCTTCTGCTAAAAAGAGTCCCAGGCATTTTGGTAGCTAAGACAGCAGTCCTGTATGAGAGACTCAGTGCTACACAGTGCATGTTTCTGAAAGAAAGTAACCAACTGCACAAGAAAGTATAAAAGACCACATGACTGTCATATGAATATCCTTACACAATATTAATGCACTTCCTTTATGTTATTACTTGCCAATGGTTTTAAACAGGACAAAAACACTTACAGAGGCAGCAAAAGATTAAAAACTTGGTGCATCTCTTGGAAGGTGAAAACAAAGCCTACTTCATGACAAGACTAGTTTAATTTCATTGGCATGTCAGCCACATGGAATTTCTACAGACAAGGCTTTTAATAGCGTTCTCAGTGCTGGAGTGGGAACGTCACAGAGAGCTCAGTGCTGCTCTTGCTGAAGTTATTGCCAATACCCTAAACACATGCATACAATATCTTCTGCTACATACGCATTAAGGTGGGGAAGTTGTTAAGTGGTGACAACTCGATTAGCCTGTGTTGGACATTCACACATTAAAGGTATCCCTTGCAGTCTGTAAGGCTGTCAGCAACACAGTTTTCATGTTGCTCACATCAGAAGCTGAATAGCCTGATGAAAGAAAAGTTAACAAAACAACTTTGAAAGTATTAATATGTCTTTTTTTAATTACCACTAGATGGACTACAGAAGAACTAAAATAACTGAGATGATTAAGAGACTGGAGCACCTCTCCTAAGAGGAGGTAAGGCCGAGAGAGCTGGGACTGTTCAGAAGGCTCAGGAAGAATCTTATCAATGTATATCGATACCTGAAGGGCGGGTGCGAAGAGGATGGAGCCAGGCTCTTTCCAGTGGTGCCCAGTGACAGGAGCAGAGGCAATGGGCACAAGCTGAAACACGGCGGGGGTCCCTCTGAACATCAGGAAACACTTTTTTCACTGTGCGGGGGACTGAGCGCTGGCACAGGTTGCCCAGGGAAGTGGCAGAGTGTCCATCCTTGGGGATACTCAAAAGCCATCTGGATGTGGTCCTGGGCAACTGGGTGGCCCAGCGTGGGCAGGGGGGTTGGACCTGACAAGCTCCAGAGGTCCCTGCCAACCTCAACCAGTCTGTGATTCTGTGAACTACAGATTATTAGAACTGAGAAAACTATTTGATACTCCCACCATCACACAGACTTCTCCCTGCAACGAGCAAGTGAACACTGCTTCCAAAATAAAAACAGCCTTCCAGGAAAAGACGACCATCTGAGGTGACTACAAAACACATAGGAAGAACGGCAGAAGAAACAGGGGCCATCAAACAACACATCTTCTGACTGCAAAGTCAGGTCTGAGGAATTTGTGCCAGGACTGGCAGAGGTTTCAAAACTATCATTTGAACTTATGTGAGAGTTTGTATCTGTAGCAACTCATGTAGTTTTTGGAAAAAAAAAAAAAAACCACAAAAAACCAAACCACACATCTAAACCAGGCAGAGAGTAGAAGCAGATGCACTGCAGCTTTTCTTCACATCCTTTTCCATCTAGTCTGATTGTCTTGTGAAGAACTCCTCTTTTCCCCTGTTTAGCATTGGTAACGATCTGAATGTGCCTGAGCTACAACTTATAGGTCATACACAGCCTGCAAGGACATCATGTTTCTTGGCATACTCCACCTGAAAGTACCCATCAAGAAATGAGTGCACACGGTTAGGAAAGGGCCATGAAGGTTAAAAAAAAAAAAAAGTAATATAAATCAGAGGGCTGTTCCTACCCCAACAATTCCTCTGGCCTATCTGTTGTTTGCCCTGGGAGCAAAAGCAAGACAAGAACAGTATCTATGAATTGTTCTCCCAACAACAACTCCCTCAGTTTGCTGTCACTAGCAAAATTATGTGACTGTATATGCTGTGCAGCACTGGACAGTCAATCTGCATTCATGCAAAAATTTCAGTATTGCAGGGAAGTGCAGATGTACGCGTCACACTGGCTATGCTACGCATGCAGAGTGCGTCTGGCTGTACAGCTAGCTGAATAAAGTCTGAAGCTCACCCTGCTGGAAAGTTCATGCACTGGAAATACAGTATGCTGCCAGGAGGCAGCTGTTTCCATTGTGACTGTGCAAATCCGACTTTTTCTTCCAGCTGCCAAATGCACAGACGTATACATTCGTTAACAGGAGATTTGGGGAGCTTCCAAGAAATTGATTAAGTGGTTTTGGGAAAAGCAAGATATTTTACTGGGCTCAAGCTAAAACATATTTCTGACACTTACGACTGAAACCCTGAAGAAAGCGTAGGACTTACACTGGAAGCTTCATGGATTAAATCCTGATTTCAGTACAGCTAACTTTGCAATGAGCCTGACTGGAAAGAACAAGTTGTACTCTTCTAGCCACATGAAGCCAAAGGCTTTTCCAAGTACATTTGCTACGTGATTTCCCAAGCAAAGAGCTGAATCTAAACCCAAAACACTGCACTACCGTTTACGGCCCAGACAACTCAAAAACCAGGTATGTAGGTGTCTCCCTCATTAATTATTCTTATTGCTTCCTGGAACTGTTCAGCATTACTTAAGCCTCATCTTAATTAAGCCATGGCTAACCTGTGATCCTTCAGCTTCATAAAGACACTCAGTCTAAGATTCATACCTTCCAAGGGAGTGGCCATAAGCTCCTTTTCAAGTCAGCAGGGAGACACGCAAATTTCATCATCTAAAACAGACCGGATGTCTTGCTCCCTAGAAGAACTGTGCCTCTTCTCTGAAACCAGGCAATTATCTTCAAACGTTGACATCCAGCAAAGGTCTCTTCTGCAAACATCCCACATGCTTCTCAGGCAACTGCTCTGTCAGGGAAGAAGAAAAAGATTAAGGGAGAGAAAACAATGCCTGTGGCACCCTACTTATGAGAGCTGTTGGTTCAGAAATGAAATGTTAGGTCTTGCTTTCTGGACCTCCCAACAGAACTCTTCCAATTTACCTGCTTACATAAAGGCAGAGATGCCCTGGTAAAGCCTATAGTCAGTGGTATTTAGGACAGTGAAGAGATTTAATTACAAACACCAGTAAAATAACCATTAAAACTCTAACTCTGAGGGCCTGACACATTTCCAATTCTATTCCCACATGGAATAAGTGAGTCCTTATAAGTGGAAAACTCAATCCAGGCAGGTCAGAATCAAATAACCATTACTTAAGCTGAATTCTTCTCACTCCCACTACAGCGGAGACTTTTGTCTCTCTGCTTCGGGCTATAGCAATGGCCAAATAAACTAACAATTCAGCATTTTCCAACCAGCACTCTTCTGACGAAGAGGACACAGGATGACCTTCAAAAACATCCCTAAGCTTCAAGACCTCAAAATGCACAGGTGGCTATGACATGAAAGAGATCAAGCTGACCTCAAAGAGGCTGAGAGATCAGAGGTTCTGGAGAGGTCCTGTTCAAAGAAAGCATGCTTGAAATGCCCTCAAATTTTGGACCTCAACTCTGCAGGAGAGTGGAGACTGAGTTATTTGGATCAAATTTGCCACATAAAGCATTACTTTTCTTTTTTTAATGGAGACTGTAGCGGGGGGCGGGGGGGAAGCACCTAGGGATGTGACAGGAAATCAAAAATGTTTCAGCCCATTCTGCCTAAGCACCCCCGTACCCACAGTCTGGTATTTTCACTCAACACTTCCCAGCATCTGGGAGAGCGGAATGCGTTTCTTACGTTTTCCCAGGGGAAGCCATTTTAGAAATACGAAGTCTTGCTGTTTAATGACACATCATTAGCAGCACTTTAAAAACCAGCACTGTTCAGTCTTCTCTCTACACTAATCCTCCGGTCTGTGCAGACACTCCCCAATGGAGACCAAACAGGAGACAAAGTCTATCGGCCAGAGCCAGCCTGGACATCCTCCAGCGGACACCGTCTCCGGTCAGCGTGTTCACGGGGATATTTTTCGACAGGCGCGGGGTGTTCGGGCCATCCTGCCCTCGGCCTGCCGGGGCCCACTGGCAGGCCCTGCCGCAGAGCGAGGGGTGCCTCGCTCCTCAGGGGGATTCACCGGCAAGCAGGGGAGGGAGGCAGGGCTGGAAGGAGGCAGACGGGCCATCCCGCGCCAGCCTCTCCTGGCCCGAAGAGAGGGGCCGGCATTTACAGAGACGAAACGTGCGGCTGGCGGACGCGGGAGAAGAAACCCGCTGTCCCAGGGAGGCCCCGGCCTCCTCACGCACCGCACCGCGCCCCGGCGGAGGCGGAGGAAGGGGAGGAAGGGGGAGAAGGGGGGGAAGAAGAGGAGGAGGAAGAGAAGGAAGAGGAGGAAGAGGAGGAGGCGGCGGCCGCGCCGCTCCCGTCCCTCAGGGAGCGCCGCCAGCTCGCGCCACCCACCTCACGCCGGCCCGGCCACACCCCGCTCGCCGCTCCCGCCCACTCGGCGCGGCTGCGCCGCTCCTAGCCCCGCCCCTTCCCCCCTCCCCTCCGTC
>JAVJGG010000008.1:32625480-32647103 GCA_035590195.1 Aviceda cuculoides
GCGCGGAGCCCCGGCCGGCAGGCGGAGGGGACCGGGGAGGGGAGAGGCGGCGGGGCTCTGCAGAGGCGCCCTCCCTGGCGCTGAGCGCGCGAGCGTCTGCGGGGGCGACGGGGGGCGGCCCCGGAGGCGCGGGCGAGCCCGAGCACCCGTCCCGCCGAGGCGGGAGCGGGGGAAGCAGCGGCCAGCCGGCTGCCCCTCCTTCCTGCCTTTCTGCGCTACCTCCGGGGCGCCGTGGCTGGACTCCGTGCTCCGCCGCTTCCTCTCGCCGCCACCCGGCCCCGAGGCTCCCTCCGGACAGCAGGAACGCGAGCGGCGCCGCTTCTTCTCCTTCGAGGACTTCCTGCCCGGCATCGCCTCGTCGCCGCCCGCCGGCCAGGCCCGCGCCCAGGGCGAGGCGTGCTTCCGGCTGAGGCCTCATAGGCCGCCTGGCGCCGGGGTACCGCCCTTTCCGGCGGAAAAGTGTCGTGGCGTTATCCAAGATGGTGGCGGGAGGGTTGAGGCTGTGTGGGCTGATCAGGTACCGGGGCCGCGGGGGCTGCGGGTGGGGGCGGCGCGTCCTGGCAGCGGGGGGGGAGGGGAGGGGACGACGACCCCCCCGCGCCTCCGTGGCCCCCTGCCACCCAGCGGCCGCGCTCCCCCGTCGCCCCCGAGGGGAAGAGGCCGCCGGGCAGGGCGAGGCGGGACGGGCCCCTGCCCGGCTCCTTCTCGCTCCGCCGCCGGCCTCGGAAGGGTTAATGTGCTTTTCCGCTTCTTCGTCCCGAAAAGGAAAGCGTTCTCTTGCCTGACGCGTCAGGGGTGACGCGTGGCTCGCCGTGGGCAGCCCCTTTAGTGTCGGGCTAATGGCGTTTATCGTGGCAAGTAGTAGAGCATCAGAATCCAGGCTGTGGCGCCTGTGAAGCTCTGTAGGCCAAGAAGAGGTTCCTGTGAGAAACCTCCCGTTCCTGGGCGAGGAGAGCTGTGCGGGGAGGCGGCGGTGAGCAAAGGGAGCTCTCCAGAGGTGTGAGGGGTCGGGTCTCTCTAAACAGAGACGCTGCTCGGAGCTTTTCTGGACAACGGACATAGCCCTGCAAGTCTCGGGGGAGTGGAAGGTGCGGGTTCTGGCCCACGCACTGTGAGCTGGCCCAAGTAGCTCTGCACCAAAGCAGTTCACACAAAGGCAGGCCAAACAGGAGCTTGGACTGAAGAAAACTCTTATAAATCTGTTTAGAAAGCTCTTCACTAGTTGTGTTTTGCCAGACTGCTGAGGACATGCAACCTTTATAGTGTATATAGCACACAGAGCTAGATATGGACATGTGACATGAATATACAATAATAAATGTTGCAAGGTAACAGTAGGGGAAAAAAATCTTTGACTAAACAATGTAGAATAGTGATTTTTTTTCCATAATTGTTGAAATGATACACAGACACTGATGATTTCTGAGATTAGAACTCAAGAATTTGCTGAACTCCCAGTAGCTCTATTTGTAAGCCCTTCTCTCTCAATATCATACATAGTATTTCTTTAAAGCAGTTTTATATTTTTAAATTTCTGGCTTGTTTCAGATTGCTGTGCTCACTGTTAATCCCTGCGTTAATCCTAAGTGGAGTTTTGTGTGTCTGCTTGGTGGTGCTGCTGTGGGGAGTACGGCTCTGGATACAACAAAGGAAAAAACAGTTGACCTCAGCAGGAAGAGATGGGAAGCGGCCGTTGCTGGTTGCCTTTTTTCACCCATATTGCAATGCAGGTGGTGGAGGGGAGAGAGTCTTGTGGTGTGCCATAAGAACACTCCAGAAAAAGTAAGTATATATGTTTATCAAATACCGTGTTTCATTCTCAGCTACTGATGGTATTATTTACATGCATTTTGGCATTTTACGTATTTAAATAGGTATCATTAATCTACTGGTCCTACTTTTTTTTTACATCTGAGTTTTGCCTGGTTGCACCATTCTGTTTCATCCCTTTACCCAGATGTTGATCTTTCCTGCTGTGACACCTCTCACTTCTTTATCTCCTTGGGAGAACCCCTCCTCCCTCTTCAGGTTTCCACTACTGGTGTGGAGCTTTGCGTAAGCGTAACTCGTCAGCAGGTAACTGATAATCCTGGTACTTGCCTCTTGGTGCCGGAGGCAAAACAAGTTAGTGTCTAAAGTGGATTTAACATTGGTACGGCTGCTGGCTTGCAGAGTCTTCTATATTTTACTCATGCTATGCACTAGAAAGACATCTAATGTAGGGCAAGGCGTTCTTAAGTCTGTAGAACAATACTGAGCTCCTTTTGTGTTTTACTCAAAAAAAATATTCCCCAAGTCCTCAGCCATACGTTTTTCTGCAGATCAGAAGAAACTGCGGAAGTATAAGGAAAAATATAGTTTAGTTAAAATCGTCTCAGAGCTAGGCCAGGCATTTGTTCTCGCATACCTTTTGAGTAATTTTGGATGGATAGTATTTTAGTTTCACGTTAAAAAAAACTGAAGAGAAGAATGTATGAAATTCTTTTTCTTTACTCTTGCAGGTACAGAAATGTAACATGTGTCGTTTACACTGGTGATAGAGATGCCACGGGAGAAGAAATAGTAGAAGGCGCTTTCAGAAGATTCAATATAAAGTTAACTCATCCTGTGAAGTTTGTATTTCTAGAAAAACGCTACCTTGTGGAAGCTTCTCTTTACCCTCACTTCACTTTGCTGGGACAAAGTTTAGGATCAGTGTTTCTCGGCTGGGAGGCTCTTCTAAAGTGTGTTCCTGATATTTATATTGACTCAATGGGTTACGCCTTCACGCTTCCCCTCTTTAAATATTTAGGAGGCTGTCGTGTTGGATGCTACGTCCATTATCCCACTATCAGCACCGATATGCTTTCTGTCGTTAGGAATCAGGATACCAGGTTTAACAATGCAGCCTTCATTACAAACAGTCCTCTTTTCAGCAAATTTAAACTTGCCTACTACTACTTCTTTGCTTTCATGTACGGGTTGGTTGGTTCCTGCAGTGACGTGATTATGGTTAATTCTTCTTGGACACTAAATCACATCCTTTCCCTCTGGAGAGCTGGGGCTTGCACTAGCATTGTGTATCCCCCGTGCGATGTTCAGACCTTCCTGGATATCCCGCTGGAAGAGGAAGACAGCACCAGGGAATGTTCCATTGTTTCCGTCAGCCAGTTCAGGCCTGAAAAAGATCATCCTTTGCAAATCAGAGCCTTTGCTAAATTGCTGAAAGAGAAGAGACTGGGGCAGCAGCCCCCATTGAAGCTTATCCTAATAGGAGGCTGTCGTAACCAGCAAGATGAAGAGCGTGTAAATAACCTGAAACGTCTTTGTGAAGAGCTGGGAGTTAGTAACGACGTGACGTTCAGAATAAACATTCCCTTTGAGGAGCTAAAGAGACACCTGGCCGAGGCCACCATCGGCCTGCATACGATGTGGAATGAGCACTTCGGGATCGGTCAGTATCTCCTCAGCGTTCAGCCGCTTGTCCCAGCTGGGGACACAGTTGGGGCGACGAGGGCTCCCGGGTGTCGGTGTCTGCGTGCAGCGCGTGTCCAACTCCCGTTCTCCTCAGGGGCGATCTAGCTGAGGTAGAGCCTCCAGCACCAATTGGGGTGACTGGGCGCTAGGCGCCACTGCAGTGCAAGCGGAAGCGTTGTGGGCCGTTAACTACCGGCGTCCTCTAGTCACTGAACAGGCAGCTGCCCAGGATGTCCTGCCTGACCTCCAGCTATCGCTCTGCAAGGTCGTGGGTCGCCCGAAGGTCCTGCGTGGGGTTTGCCAGCCTTGCAGCGGTGCCTCCCGTACCCAACGGGGCCTCAACAGGCCGTGGGTGCGTCTGTTGAAGCACCTTGGACTGTGCCGCGTGGGCTCCGCTGGCTGCAGGGGTGGGGCTTGGACACAGTTCACATGTAGACATCCACGCGTAGAGATTTTGATCGTGTTTCGGCTGCCTGAGCTGCCCTTTGACATGTCTAGTACCTGTCATGGGGCTCTAGCCGCTGTTTCAGAGGCGCGCGTTTCCCACCGATCCCATCTCTTATTCGTAAGCCCCATGTCGATGCCACCAGGTACCTCCCTTGGTCATCTCATTGCGCTGGGCACCTGCGCTAAGGCATTTAAATCAAGTCCCTAGGTCAGTCGTGTAGCGTGGAGCAGAGTGCCGGAGAGGAGCTGGCACCTGGTCTGCAGTGAGCTGTCACACAGAATTAAGGTATTGGGCTCAGTTTACTGGGGTGAGTCGAGTCCTGACCTTGAAAGGGATCGCGAGGTTGCCCATCTGCCGTGGATCTACAGCAGGGTAAGTCAGCAGCCAAGCAGGACGGTTACCGTACTTGGCTATAACGTGACTCTGAAATGTCTCCCCGAAGCAACTGCCACAAAGTGGAAGTAATGGTTTCTCATATTCCCCCCTGCCCCCAAACAGTTTAGTTAAGTAAATAAAAAAAAAACCCCAAAGTGATACAATCACACTGTGATTTTGAATTTCAGCATGATTTTACCTTTATCTCCAATGGCTTTTTACCTGTAAAAAACATGTACCAAAACTTTGAAGCATTATTTATAGTTGGCAATTTTTGAGCTAAGGGGAACTTCTTAAAAATGAAATCAGAACTGGAAGAATCAGTAATTAAAGTGATTTCTAAGGTCTGTTCTGGAACCATGGAGGAGAACTGAAGTTGATGTATACATTATATGCTATTCCTATCCCACTGCTTTTGGCTGAGGAAAGCTTACTATCAGATTCTCATTTCATTAAAACTTCTTCCATTAAAAATACAGATGTAGCGATAACAATTTTTACTAGTTTGTCTTGCTGAGTTGTCAAAAGCTATAAGGATTTGTTAATCTACAAAACACCAAACTTGAATATCATCCAGCGGAAATGTGCAGAGTCAGCTCCTTTCTCAGTATCTTTCTAAATGTTAAAAATCTTCACTGTGGATGAGAAAATGAATACAGTTATGTTCAGCTCTAATTTTTAATTATTTTTTGTAGCTGCCACCACACCATAAAACCAGTGTTGCAGTGTTCTGTTACAGAGCAGAACAGAACTGTGCAGTGTTCTGTCACAGAGCTACCTTCCATGTTTATCTTCACATTTGTTTCAGTATCTAGCTTTTTTCCCCACCGGATATACTGGTGATACAATCTATCTCGGGTAAATCAAATATGTTACAAGAACCACAACTTAACCAGTTATATCAGATTTCTAATTTCAGTTTTATGCGTTTTAAGAGACACTATCATTTCAGTCCCTAGGACTGAAAAGCTTAAATTTGTTTTTCTTATGAGACCACTTACTCTGTATTTTTCAAACTGATTTAGAACGGCAGTCTATAGTAGCTTATAATTCGGGGTGAATTTTACTGCGGTTTTAACTTTCCAGTGCCTCACGGAAAGCCAAAGTACACAATGTGCAATTCACACCAGCATGTTTTGTGTCTTTTACAGGAGTAGTTGAATGTATGGCAGCTGGCACAGTTATCCTGGCTCACAGTTCTGGAGGCCCCAAATTAGATATTGTGGTACCCTACGAAGGACATACTACAGGCTTCCTAGCAGAAAACGAGGACAATTATGCTGAGATGATGGCTTATATCCTCTCTTTGTCTCCGGAAAAAAGGTTAGAGATCAGGGAAAACGCTCGTCGCTCTGTGCATAGATTTTCTGACCAGCATTTCGAAGAGACATTCCTGTTATCTGTGGAGCCATTATTTAAATAAAAGTATATTAATAAAAATGTATATGAATAAAATTAACTTTTTGTATTTGACAATGGGTCACCTGTAAATGTATCTAATCTATGATCCCTTGGTCCCATTCAATAAAGAGATTTTATTTCTTTCTGTCAGGGTATCTGCTTTATGTAATGGGCTTTTTTTTACTGGGAAAAAACCGCTCCTGAAAATTTTCTTTGTTGACTACATGACAGTGCAGTGCACTGCAAAACCCTCTGGATTCACAGAACCATCGTATTTCCTTGGTAACAGAACTACATCTGGATGTTCTTTTATTTATTGAATACTTTCAGCTTCCACCCATTTCATGACTATTCACCCGCAGTCAGCACTTCTGTTTGATAGCTTTTGTACCCAGAAGATTTTTTTTCCAGAGTCTGTAGCACCTTTTCAATTTGCTGTCCCCCATTGTGTGGCAAAATTCTATTCTGTGGGATTTTAACTGTGGTTCTGGAGATTTCATTACCTACAGTGATTCCTTTAGGTTAATCATACTGTGGTTTCACTAGCTTGCTTTTTAATAAGTGTAATAATTGCATTTGTCTATGATCCCTGTATTAGCTATTTCCTCATGCCCTTTCACAGTATGACTACTTAATGGTATTTTTCCAACCCTACTCCATTGAAAGGTTTTCTCTTCCTAGGGAATAGAAGGGTCTAGATGAGAGGGCATAATTAAATGCTATACAAATAGGAATGTTGAAGCCCTAAACTACTGCTTATTATAAAACAGAACACTGTGAACAAAATGTTAAAAAATTGGACATCTGCTATTGTATCAAAAATGGAAAAACACACAGTCCTTTTTTGAGCCATCAAAGCAGTATTTTATATTTTAGTGAACTAAGAGAAGGGGAAAAAGCTACTGAAATCAGACTTCAGAATGTGGGTTTCCCTCTATTTAAGCTTCACCTGGCTTATATGAAATTTTGTATATAAAGAGATACGGTTGGAAGAGCCTACTGTCCCATGTTTTATTAGGAATTGGGGAATGCACAATTCTCATGGTGCTGATAAACCCTTTTACAGCTACTACCTAGAACTGCTGAGCAGCTGGTGACTGTGTAGGGTCAGTACTGTGTAAATGCAACTGGGTTCTAAAGCTGTATTGGCCGTACAGAGAGATGAAAAGCTGGAAGAGCTGCTTAAAACCAGGAGCTGGCTGAGCTTGGGAAATACAATATACTGACGAGAAGACTTTCTTACATGATACGAAAGTGGTTAAAGAGAGTATACAACCAGAAATGTCTCAAGCAAACATTGTCAGAGATGGGCCAGGTAGTTTAGAGTAATAAAAAGTTCATTTCAGTCTGGATGAAGATTTTTCAACATTTAGACATCTGAAAAGTAGCCTGATTTTTTTTCCTTTTAAACAGAATCATAACAACCTTCTGTTAATTTTAATTGAGCATTTAGCACTGTTGAAAAGCAGTTGATTTACTTGGCATTTAATGTCAGCTAGCCTTAAATTTTGTTACTGATGTGGCTGAAATTCCAAGCAAGTTAAAGCTTTGAAACAGTAACTGTACTGGTGTTTTAGGTAGCTCTTGCTTCCTGCTTGCCTTTTTCATTATGCGTGTCAGCACTAAATGACCCATGGTTATTTTCTAAATCATCATCAGATTTTCCAAGTAGTTTGTGAGGGAAACTCCTCTCTTCCTCCTCTCTTTGTCCTTTATTTATTGAAAGGATGGGAGACTCCATGGTTCTCTCTGCTGGAGAAGTTGCCACATTCTCCAGACATCCCTCCAGCTCACGCCTGAGTTCATCTTCAGAATCTTCAAAATTTCTGTAAAGTGAAACAACATAATTGTATCAATTAAATATATCTTTGTTACATCTACAAAGGAGTCCTTCTCCTTTCAAGGTCTTTGAGATTTTTTTTAAACACTTTATAAAGAATATACAAGTGACACACATAACGCAAACTGTTTCTTCTTTCCCCATGAGATTGTTTACCTGTGTTTTTAAACTAAGGGAACAGGAGCTGCAAAGCCATGTTAATACTTCTGCAAAACATTTTTAATTACAGCACTGGCATGTGACAAATTACAGAATAAAAGTTAAATTAGCAGACTCTGTAAAACAAGCAAGTTTTCTTCATTTATGAATTTAAAAGAACAGAAGAAAAGCTTTAGGTAATGCAGCCTGTCATTTCATGGAAACTGTTCAGTTGTATGGATTTTTCTTCTGATGTGCTTGACTTACGTGTCTTCATCATCTGATCTCGGCTCAAGTCTGCCTTCGGCAACGGCAACGGCAGAGTATGTTTCTGAATCGTCTGCATTGTTTTCTTTTGGAGGCAACATAGTTAATCTCCCTTCTGGAATGGAAAAGAAACGTTCCTTCATTTGCATATTAGCTAACTATAAAAGTGTATGTAAAGTAATAGCTAATAAGCAAGCGCTTGGATTTTTTTGCTGCTGTTCAAATTACAACAATGCAAATACCACGTTTCTGTTATTCTTGATCACACGCTTTAGTCAGCGGGTTGTAACTTCTGCTTAGTGGAACCTAGTGTGTTCGCAGACCGTAACCAAGGGACTGTAAAAGTTAAGCAAGAAAGGCGAAATGCTGTTAGTAGGTTTAAGTTCCCAATACAGGGATCTGAATTTTCAGTGGAAAACTTAGGGGAGTACTATTTGGGAAAGAGTGAAAATTACTACTTGGATGTAGCTCTGGTTACCTACAAAGGCTCGCTTTCAAAGACTGAAGGGCAACCCTAACCTGAAGGTGGGAGAACAACTGTTGTTTCAGAATAAAGACTAAACTTTGCACGTGATCCAGCTGAAATCTGTCGGTTTGGGTAACACTGTACTCCACAATGTCAGCTGGAGCAGCAGGGCAGAACTGGGTATTGAGAGAGTGCCGTATTTTAATAAATGTAACTGATGAAAGCAACAGCAATTAGAATCCCTGTGTGACTTACTCTTGCTTTAGCCCTATGAACTGCTGACATTAGTGAAAAGTGGTCTGAATTTCATTTTGGTTTTGTTTTTTTTTTTTTAATGTGTAAGCAATAAAGCTTGTCTTAGGAATGGAATTTAGCTAGTACATTTAGGTGGTTTAGTGTTCTGGATGGGGCAGTTTTAAAAGAGCTCGTTATGCTATGAGAAAATGTGTAAGTGAGGCATAATTAACTGGAGAGTGCTGACTGCACAGTTGCAAGTGAAAGATATTTCTCATGATCCATTAAAATTGTTGAAACTTGGCATGTGCAATTTAGCTGGCTTAAAAGTCCTGTCATCCAATTATATGTTCAGTAGAGCGGCAACTGTGCATAGAACCACAATGTCCAGTTACATTTACAGCACCTTTCTGTGGAAAATACTCTGGCTTTTCAGGTAACAACTTTGATGCAAAGTAAATGTCATTTTTAAAACAGTCTGTTACTTTAGGACAATGCGCTCCAGTGTGAGTTCAAATCAGTTTCAGTGTCAGCTGTATTTTTTTTTCCTTTGTGGAATGCTCCTGAATTTTTTATAAATACCTGATTGCATTTATGCTGCAGAGAAAAAATAGTTTGGACTATTTGTCACTAAAAATTTGTACCACCCGTTGTAATGCTCAAGTAACTGCTTATTAAGCCTGGAACAGACAGGTGCAGCTTCACGAAGCAGTTCTGCCTCGCAAACTTGTTGGGTTCTTGGGGCTGAAAAAGCTTCAAAGAAGTTCCTGCTCTTTCATCTAAGGCAGAATGAGCAAGAAGTGGCATATGAATAATGTTCTGCTTTGTCTTCACTGTCCATGCAAACTCTTCAGGTTATTTCTGTGTCTGGGATGTTGGGAGCACGCTGGAATGCTGGAAGAGCCCCTTGTTTGCAGCAAGCAGTCACTGCAACCTGGCAGCACACGGACTGGTACTGGAAGAAATGTAGGGATGAGCCTCTTCTGAAATGGAGCCCCCCACCAGTGCCCGCCCCCCCCCCCCTCCGTTCCCACCCAGCCTCTGAGGTGAGGGGGGGAGTGCGGCCATGACAGCCCGGCCTTCCATGGCGGCTTTCCTGCTTTTATTCCTCAGAACAAGCCCATGGGGCTTATACCTGGTATTTATTAACAATAAACAGGCCCTTCCCTCCCCGGCAGAAACGTAACGTAAATGCAAAGAGCACGTCCCTTCCGCGAACAGAAGATTCTAGCTAGCCCTGAGGACCCGAGGTCTGTTTAAGCGCCAAAATCTGGAGGCTCAGCTAAGGTTTAAGTTACAGCTCATGTAAACTCCGCGTACTGAAGATACGGCAACGCTCATATGTTCTGCTTCGGCTGAATGTGGAAAAATTTCACGATGTTCCGCTCTGACAGTTCACTGCCAAGAACAGATTAAAATAATTTTCAGAATTCTAGTTTCAGGCTTACAGACACATTCTACAATTAGTTTCCTGCCTAAAGCCCATAAATAAAGAACAAATACAAGTCACTTGATTAGTTTAATAAATCTACCATATTACAGACTAATACAAACCAACATTAGAACAGCCACATAGTAATTAGTGTATCAGACCTCATCTAGGGAGAGTACTCGATCATGAATAATCCCTCTAACTAAAGGGATTAAACTCAGTTTTGTCGAAATACCCCCTGAAAATGGATACAACAGTTTAAACTTAGTGTACGCCTTAATAGCTGGTTTCAGCTTTCAAAACAGCATGTTGCTGTAGTGGACACTATCCTATTAGAATGTCTACATTATTTTTGCTTCTTAAACTAAAAATTAGATTATGCAATTCTAATTGCAACAGGAAAATGCTATATATTAGCAATATACTAATATCAAACTGTTATGTGAAGTGTTAAACGTAGTCCTTAATTCAATTTAATGAATCACATTTAACATGAAGACACTGATGTTTATAAGTACTCAAACAGACCAGTTTTACCACAATTTTTGAGGCAGAAACAAATTCAGAAGTTTAGTAACTCAGGCAGTCAAATTTCATCTTAAGCCATCCATGCAAGTTTTAGATAGCTCCTTTCTCACAGCTACTAAAAACAAACACTCCCCAACTACCCTTAAAAAGGATCCAATCTTTAACCCCCCCACCCCCTAGCATTAATGCTACTTTTTACTCTTCCACTTCAGCACTTGTTTCTTTGAGTGCAATGCTCTGTTTGTGGATAAATTCAGTGGCTTGTGATTCCCATTCTCCCAGCTGTTCAAATGAAGAGACACATGGATCTTGATCTTTAACAGTATCCAACACCTTGCACATCTTCTCACGAATGCGTTGAGAATATCGCAAAGGGGTTACAATTTTCAGGTCTTTAGCACTGAAGTCATTTGCCTCATGATGCATCTTCACACTTAGGTAAAGAAAAAAAAAATTACTAAACATAGGCACACCATCAAACAAATTACCTCTGTAGCATCTAGCGGAAACAGCAAGTTATGATTCCTATCCAACTCTTCTCCCATTCCTATAGACAAAGGAAATGGGAAACAAGCCCTTTCCCATTTATACACTGAAAACCAGATGTACAAACTCTTTTCTTGGGCAAAATATTTTAATCTGGAGAACCTCCTGAAAAGAGTTTCCGAAGGAAGATTCCCCCTCCCATTCCAGAGTGAAACTGTCCTTCCTGCTATGAGGGATAGCAGACAGCTGCCAGGAGTCCAGCTTCATCAGATGACAAAGCTGAGCACAACTTTCCTAAATCTGCTATCTTAGAAGAAGCCTCACGGCAAAGAACATAAATGCCATCTGTTTCATCCCGCAATTACTACCCAGATTTTTGCCTCAAGATATAATTAAGATAATATTTACAGGACAGTTATATCTTGTTCACTTCTGTGTTGTACAATATACAACCACATCTACATTTGAAAAGGGGAGGACTGGAGACACCCGCTTTATCTTTACCTAGCTCAGTGTAGAACTGCTACTGCCACATGGGCTGTGGGAGGAGATCCTAAACCTGGAATTTGTATCTGCGCCACAAAGAGGTTTGATTACTTCATAGTGAGGCATTCAAAAAGCAAAACAGTTTGAGTAGAGGAATTTATTTAAAAATACTTCCTTCTGAAGGAAGAGGAAACAATCCTAAAAAGCTAAGTTCTTGAGAGCTCTTAACTAGGTGTTCACAAATGCAGTGCCTTGCCTCCCTGTTTCAACAGGATACAAACACTACTGTTGCCTCAGACACTGCAAATTTGCCATAGTTACCCAAAGTAATCTTACCTTTCCAAGTGTGGCGTGGCAGGTGGATTATATCTCATTAAATAAGATGTGTCATTCTCCTTCTCAGGAGAGGATACAGCTATATCTTCTACCCTATCCCGATTCTGCTCTTCCGTTTCACATTTTCCTTTCTTTTTTGCATGTTCTTTAGTCTTGCGCTTTTTATTCTTTTTTGGCAAGATCTCTTGTCTTGGTTTCAAGTCTAAATCCATTTCTTCTTTTTTGATCACTTCACTGCTAGGGTCTGCCTTCTTGTCATCACTATCTGCTTTTTGGTCATCATCATCAGAGCCAAGATCCTTGAAGGCCTCCTGAACCTGCTCTACAGATGAATTTGGTTCCTTGCTGACTTCCACTACCTCACTTAAATGAGCTTCTATCCCAGTTCCCCCTAAAATTGAAATATTGAAGAAAGTACAGGTGTGATTAGTTACAACTAAAGAGAAGTTAATGTTTTAGAAAGATCTCTGAAATCTTAAAGCTTTACATGAGAATGAAAGTTAAGTATGTGTTGAGTCTAAGCCACAGCAATTTAAATTACTAATAATTTTAGTCACCTTCAAGAAGCTGCAACCTGAACACTCAGGCTAAGTACATCCTGAGAAGTCATTCTCTTTCTTCCCAAGCACAGAAGGTCTGCACAAATATTTCAGTTTCTGGGATCAAATACTTGTCAGGTTATGTTATACTGAACAGGAATGTATATGGCTACTTTGCTTCCAAAACTGGAACATTTATCACCTTTGACTGACACTATGCCATAACACAACCATGCATCTGCTAGTGCAGGAGTTTATGTGTCAGAGGAGACCGATTTTTAGCTCACAAGAATATTTTTATTTACTCTTTGATTATCAGGCTAAAATAGCTGGACAACGTTGCTTTGACAGAGTTTAAGTAGAAAGTTTGAATATGAAAGTATCACCACTACTCATTTTAACATGCCCACAATTGAAAAGGATTAACTAATCAAAGTTGTTTCAAAAGACAATTGAGTACAAAATGATCACAGAGAAGTTTCCATGAAATAGAATTTAATATAGGCACAAATAGTTTAAACAGTTAGCTTGTATTGCCTGTCAAGCCAGACATTTAACTAGAATAGAGTACTTGGACTTACCATCCTCAGACTTAAAAAGGCTTTCATTATTTTTCATAGTATCTATTAGTGTGTGTCGTAGTTCATCTTTAGGCTGGAAAAAAGTTATATTGTTTTAGAAAAAAAATTAAAAAATGAATCATCATTTTAGCTTATTTGGTATAACAGTTGCAGGGAAAGTGGTACAGACCATGTGATGTTCATGTTATAAACCCTTTATTTAATGCTGTTCAGACATAAGTCAGAACACAAGCAAATCCTGCATTTTCTGTATTTGGTGCACTAAGGCTGTATTTGATGCCCTGAAACCTTGCTGATATTAAAGCACAGGAATTAAGCCCATCAATGGATGTAAAATTAAGTTCCGTTTTGGGTTTCTAGCGATACTAGAAGTCTCAGTCCTTACTTTCTTCTAGGCAGAATATCATATGGTATTTTGATGATCCTAAACCTTTCTTCTTGAAAGTAGTTTCTACAGCTGTTACAGAGCAAACCAATATTTTTACGTTCAAGTAGGTCACATGGTTCTCCTCCTACTATAAAAGGATTTATTAAAATCAGAAGTAGTTGTATTTTATATACACCATACTGTCATGCCTTCATATTTGTTAAATCTCAAACTTCCAGACAAGCTGCTCACCATCGCTCCTGCCAAAATGGCCTCCTCATAAACAGCAATAAGCTTCTCAAGAGGGCCCATCTGTTCAAGACGCATACAACAGATCCAATATTTTGCAAGCTTTTTAGCCCCAGGAATGCTGTGTGTCAGATCTTCCAACATGGCACGTACTTCATTGCCTTGACATCCCTGAAGTCAACACAGGAGCAGACATTTAAGTACAGTGAACATTTTGAGGTGCTGTATTTTAGCTGGATTTGAGCTAGAAAGCAAGTATTTTTTCCTTCTTTGGAGAGTAACCCCAAAAGTTGAATACGGCAAGTATTTCCAAGACTGAACTATGAACTTGAGCAGAAGAATTGTCAATCACCTATTCTTCCAAATGAGAATTATTTACACAGTATTGTAAGAAGAAGGGATATGCATAGTATAGAAGTAGAATGTATAGACATCTTCAGAACTACTTAAAACAGACTTTTTCAGAAGTCCAAGCAAGTTTCTGCAAATGCAAACTTGTTTTAGATTAATTACTTCATAGCTACTCTCATTACATTGTAGCTTTTCTACTTTATTATGTTACCATTATTACTGTGGTATTGCCTAATCTTATTGGGTAGTTCAGTAAGTTAGTGAAGCTTAGGTGAGAACTAATTTCTTCAGGTGTCAGCAAAAAACTACTCTATTGCTTAACTTGGGGAGCAATTAGTCCCCTGCATCTGATTCACAGGTCCAGCACACCCATAGGACTTGCATGTTGTAGGGACCTATATGATTAGAACTTGGTAGGCAAGGGACTGAATACCTGTTTGGTTAACTGCAGACATTCTGCAAGAGTCTTGTTGACTTTTTCATTATGTGATACATGCTCTAAAGAATCACCAGAAGAGAGTTCTTGTTCTTCACTTTTAGACTGGGGTCTCAGAAGCACAGACATGGGAGGCCTCCTCATCACTCTTCCTCTAGATGCCCTCCATTCATCCAGGCGAGCCCTGCATTTAAGAATATTATTAGCTGAAGTAACAGCTGTTTTATAATTTTTTACATTGACTGACACTAACTAGGGTAAGTCATACAAATAGGTACTTTCCAGATGTACTTTTCCAGTCCTTGAGTCCTCTCCCTTTAATCCTAAAAAGAATACAGCTGCCATTTCAATCTGCATGGAAATTTCAGAACCATACATATCACTATCTGCTTTAGGTAGCTATCAGGTCAGAACACTTCAATCTCTCCCTTTCCAGCAGCAAGGAGAGACTTAGGCTACAGACCTTTTTTTCAAGGGAGGGTAAAAAGTACTTCTGATTTATTCATTTGTGCCACCTCCCTTCCCTAATCCCACTTCAAACCAGAAAACTAGAAGCTATCTCTAAAGACACAAAGCATGGAGAGCAGCCCAGAAAAACCTTATCACACAGCTTTTGAAATCTGAAACTGATGTATAAGTGTAATTCAGTCTTCATATATATTTCATTTCAACCCCATCGCCCTAGACCACCAAATTTTAGTAAATGTGACTTTCTACAAGGAGCAATACCAAGAATACTAAATAACTTTTGGATTATGAATCTTCACCCCATCACCTAACGTGCATTCACCAAGCTGAAAAATGTCACTGACAAGTGCTCTCCAGTCCATAAACACACTCACTTCAATATACACCCTGCACCAGTCATCTTCTTGGGTTTTTTATTTTTTAAAAGCATGTCATTTTAAAAAGTGGCATTACATATGCAATTCACTTACAGGATTATCTGTCATGCCTAAGGCTGTCTCAACACTTAGCCTAAAAACCAGACAGCTTAAGCAATATGCCTTTTCTTTTTATAACCACACAGGACAAGCTGTAAGCCTGAAGAGCTGCTGCAATTAGTCCAAATCCTGATTTCTCAGTATTAAGTCTACAGTTTCAGTGGGCAGCCCTTGAGCATCAGGTTCAAACACTCAGTTCTCTTATTTTTCAGCAAATCTACACCAAGAAATAGATGAAAATAGATATTCTTGGAAAGAAGGTCTAAATACCTCCCAAGATCAAGATACAACAGTAATTCAGTTACCTTCTCACTTCTGCTGACTCTTTTGGCGGAACAAATTTTCTGTTGCCATTAGTTTTAGAATTCCATCCCAACTTTGTATCAGGAACAACAGAAATTGGTTTTTCTGGAGCTTTTGGTCTTGCATCGTCACAAAAATCTGCACTTTTCTTCACTCCTAGCACTCTGCAGTCAGAACTCTTAGAAGCAGCTTTTGGTGGCTGTGGTCCCCTTCTACCAGTCATTTTTTGGACTGTTACTTTCTTTGGTGCTACAGCAGATGTTGGTTGCTGTTTCTTCAGACCAGACTGTGAGTTAATAGCAGCTTTGTCAGATGGTTTGCTCTGGAATTTGAGGGCACCATTTGGGTTTACAGAATTCGGGTAGTTTGTGACTTTGGTCTTCAGAACTACACTACAGCTGCTGGTGGACAAAGAACTCGCTGCTGGTTTGGTGGCAGAAGGACGAAGCTTCTTGTCTGGCAAAGAACTCTCTTGCCCCTCATTTTTTGGTACTTTTCGGAAGGAGTTTATCCTGGATTGAATAACTTTGCCATGATATGTACCAAGCACCAGATTCTTTGGTAGGCTGATAGTTGACTTTTGTTTTTCTGCCATCAATTGCTTCTCTTTTATGCTTTTTATTTGCAAGAAGGACTTGCTGAGTGACACATGCTGAGATTTTATTTCAGTAACTACACCCTTGGAAGCATGATCTTCAGGATTATAGTTTGTCCCTGATATGGAATTTGTCAGTGTGATTGTGGAAGAATTTAAAATAATATTTTTCTCTGAGGTTCCATTTGATTGGTCCCATAACAGTTTATTAGCATTCTCTTTATTTTCCTGAAATCAAAAGCATATCCATGGAAATATGTTAGAAGTACATTCATGCTGCATGTTACTTGTTTCCAGAGTCTTTCATTCATTTGCAGGACCAAAGTGATTAACAGTAAATGCCACTTTAAAAGTATCTACAAAAGTAGTCTACATACACCAGGTATTTGTTAACTATTACTGCAGAATTCACATTAAAAAAAATAATCGAATAAGGGTTGTTTGAACTCTGCCTTGGAAGTAAGCAGGCCTGAGGGCTACTGTCTTCTTACAGAAACAAAACTCTCAAAGCAACTGCTGGCTTTTAACTGCCAAAATTACCTTTTAAGGAGAGTCATGAAGCAGAAACTTGCTTTAGGCTGTATATAGTCAAAAACAGTATTGCAGTTTACATACCCCATCACTTAACGGCAGCACCATTCCTCTGCTTAGTGTGGATAGCCTAACACAAGGTAGTGAGTAAAGCCTTTAATTAGGGCATGAGGATATGTTACCAGAAGAGGGAGAATTTTTCTTACTAATGATCTGTAGGATACTGTAGTTAAGAATAGACGCTTGAGTTTTATATGGCTTTACTACTCTCCGAAACTCTCAACCCTGTGTTCTCAGCATAACTCTAGCCCAGAGGCCATGAGAAGTAGCACCTAGTATTTTCCTCCAAAGAAGATGCTCTACAGCACCTAATTCAGCATCACCCAAGCAGCAGCTTATGGAAGACTGAAAGATCCAAAGGCAGGAAAAAAAACCCATGTGAATGACACTTGGAAGTCTGCAGAAGCTGATACTCTTATCCTTTAAGGAAGATGCCTTTGAACTTTAAGAAAACTACACCACATCTCACTTCCAGGTCTGTCATTAGATTTGACCAAGCCAATAATTAGAGTTTGAGTACAAGGGCTGTTGTTTCAGGAAGCTATGTAGTTTAACTCAACTTTAAAAAAAAAAAAAAAAATCACATAAGACATTAAGACAGACCAAAATATCACCCTTCAGGAAATTTCTAAAACTATTTTGTTCTCACCTTTGGAATTTTTCCCCTCAACACTTAGTTTTGAAGTTTTAAGGGTTTTGCTTTCCTCTTCAAATAACCCCAGGTCTCTCACATCTTCCAGAACCCAAACTCAAAACCATCTAATGAGCACGGGTTTTATGCTCAGTTTTTTTCCTCATCTGTCCCTGAGAACAGGTCTGGAGAAGAATCTCTGTTTTGCCATTTCTAAGCAACACAACCATGTGTGTCTTAATTCTGGAAAAGTGACACAAAGTGATATAGGGAAAACATTCGCTTGAACTCCAATTAGGTTAAAAAAAACCAAAAACAAAAACACCAAACTGACAAAAAAACCCACAGAAATTCAACAGTTAGTTTGTTAGTTGTTTCATTTTTTCCCAAGTAAGAGAGCACAATAGAAGAATTCTCTACTCTGACAGAAGACCTTGCTCAGATTTTAAATAAATTCCCCAAGGACTGAAAATATATCCAAAAAGTTCTGAGAGTCTCAAGAAAAGTTGTTAAAATTTAATAATTCTTTCAGCAACAATGGTACACTCTTTAACCCCATCTCCAGTCAGATGCAAGCTGAATATCAGTATGATCCATTACATATAGTAATGCGAGAGGTCTCCAAAAAACATATAATAAGCAGCCACTGAATAAAGTTTTAACAAACTGCACCTCTGCATCTGCAAGCTTCTCATGCTCTGGGAGTCCTATAATACAGTTTAAGTGAGTGTAATGTTGTAGCCACAGAAACAGAGTGCCACCAGTATTTGAATATCAGTCAAAAACTTACCATTTCCAGTTTTGGAGCTATTGAGAGCTGTATTTTGTCTTGCAGTTTATTGCTAGTTGCTCTTCTAGTTCTACTACTGCTTAAAAAAAAGAAGATATCTTAAATCATCCTGTAACATAACAAAGGAATGTATTTTTACAGTAACTTCACACAGTCCAGGTGGCAGTCTGCAGGCTGAATTCAAGCTGAAACATTTCTCTTCAGCTTGTACTCTTCCTTCAGAAAAAATAAATGGCTAAGCAACCACCGACAGGGCCCAGGCTGCAAAACATCCCTTCTTATACCATAAAGAGCTGGCTAACAGAGGGGAAGAAAAGCAAACAGACTTTGCAAAGCTTCCCATTTAGAGGGGAACAAATTTCAGACTGAAATTTACCATTTGCAAAAACATTGCTACACCATGAACTGATGTTAGATCTAGAACCTTCTGTACTCCTTCACACCACTGTCTTCTCTAAATAAACTTCTGTTGCTTATTAGAAGGTCTTATACTAAGTGTCCAGACTTTGGACAACAGCAGGAAAATTTAAATACAAGTCAATAAAAAGAAGCACTGCTAATCGGTGATAGGTGCCCACATTCTGTTTGTAGAACATTATGTCAACCTGCTGGCCATCACACAGGCTGGGTTTTATTACAGTGTATTTGCTTTTAGCAGAAAATAGTGAATTAGTAACTATAAAAACACAACGAAGCTAGATCAAGTGGATTGTGAACACATGCAGTATAGCCCAAGTAGAAAGAGAGAGGGTGAAAAGTTATTTGCAGAAGGAAGGTTACAGAAGCAAACAGCAAAGTGGTATCTGAAAAAACAGCTCTGCCATGAAGGCAACCTGTCCAGTCTCAGTCTAGAGGAGCAGACAATATACTTTATGAATTGCATCTAAATTTTAGTATTTGCTGACAATAAAAGGACTTTAGGAAATCCACATGGTCACTGGACTATTCCATAGTCTCACCTTTTGGTTGAGGTTCTCTGCAAGAACTGCTATTGTGTTTTTCCCACCAACCACAGACCTTTCTAAAGGAATGTAAGCCATAGCAGAGATACTACCTGATCGATGCCTGGTTTTCTTGAATGGGCACAGTAGAAAAGGTCCTTTTTCTTGATAGATATTCTTCAACTTTTTGTCGTCTTTGTTCTAGTGGGTTTAAAAAAGGAAAAGACATACTATGTTTTCAGCTAAAATAGTAATGCCAGACTTTGTCTCTTCAAAAATAAGGAGATGCAATTAGAAAAGCAAGACATTATGCAACATACACTGTAGAGTAAGAAAGTCTTTAGTTTAATATTCACATTTTATGTCTTACACATTCTCTCATTTCTTGAGAAAGACTCTATTCAAGGGAGAGTTGAATGTCATTTCACAGCTATACAAGATGGCTGTTTCACTGCATTAAGCTAAAAAACATAATGTTGTGATGGGACGAAGTCAGGCTTGCTCTGTTATCTTCTGGATGCCTGTCCAGTATTTCACATACTTACTGTGGGTTCAGCAAGCACACTTTTCACTTGTGACAGTAGTAAGGTAAGGATAGCACACATGAAAAACACCATGCACGTGAACCCAACTGACCATGTGCAAAATCATTTCCGTTGTCATCTGGGCATCCACACAACTGTTGGACCGATGGGAATGTTAGTAACAGCACAAAACGATCCTGAAAAGGTCTTAAGCCAGTTGTCACTGTCTTAATATAGAAAGTCATTCAAAACAGGGTATTATTTCCCATGTTTTCACTGGTTGACTGCACATCAGAGACTTACATTCTTCATAGGACTACACTGTTGATCTTTTTCAGAGACCTTTCCTTATTCCTGTAGGGAGTTAGTGACCTTGGCTTGCTGGAAGCAGCTGGGGTAAGGTGGTCCTGCCACCCAAGGCAAGCTAATCGGTCTAGACAGTTAAGACTGCAAGTCTTACAACTGTTTCACATGCAGTGGGATGTGAGAGCAAGAAGTTAAAGCATTATCTTTGACTCAGAACAACAATTCCTTTGTGGCAATCGGGAACTCATGGCATCGCACCATCCTCCATCACAGACAGGCTCACTCAGCAGTGGAAGTCATCAATGAACTTGCATATAAACACCAACTTCTGCCCCTCCTAGGCAGGCATGAGTCACCTTTTGAATCTCTTTGCTCATGTTCTCCATCCTTCATATTTTGCCTTGCCCATTGTTCTTGATTCACACTTCAGAAACATCTGCAAGTTCCATCAACATGTTCCCTTAATACCGAGATATTTCTGTATTACTGAAGTTCAGACTATAGAGATTGCTAAAACATTATTGTCTTTGAGGACCTGAATGTTAATCCTGACAAGAATTAAGCACTTGATTGTGCATTCTCCGTGGTAAAAAGTTGTCCTCCCGCAGAATGGGATAATTACTGCCTGAGGACCTCCTCCTAGTACGGGAGAGCTGAAAAAGGCAAGTTCTTTCTCACCCACTGACACACCAAAGCCTGAAACACGCAGCCGGCAGACTGGACTGAGGCTGAGTCTTGCTGCAACGCTACGTTTCATCTAGGATACAGTGCTTTTTTAGCGCACCTGCCCGAGCCCACGCCGAACGAAGCCCGAGAGGCAGCGCACCTCACCTGCCTCTCGAGGCAGGACCTGCCAAGAGATGCTGCGGAGCAGCAAGCTGGGCACGCACCCCCACCCCCCCGCACCTTCCCCTCAGAAACTCGGCTCTCGCCGACTCCGAGCAGCAAGGCCCCATCAAAACCGTTCGGTTCGAACCGCTCGCAGAAGCCAAGCCGCTCCGAAAGTAACAAAGAGAAGAGTGCCGGTCTAGGCCGGAGCATTTGCTTGCTTCAATAGGCTGCCCTTAAGTTAAGGCGTGCCTTCCGTCGTGAAGGAAGGCTTTCGCCCCAGGAGCTCTGCCTGGCGGGGACAGCACCGGCCCCGGCCCTGCGGGGCGAGGAGGATGGAGCCTCACAGACCCGGTTGGAACCTCCGAGGCCGCGACAGCGGGCGCGGCTGCCAAGACCTGCCCGGTCCCCGAGGCGCCTGCCTTCACCTCCCGCTCCCCTCTCCCACCGGCTCCTGCCTGACCCTCCGCGGCCTTACCCGGAGCTAGACGGGGCGCTAGCGACAGGCAGCCCCCGCTCCCCGCGGCCGTACCTCGGTGCGCCGGCTCAGACCTGCAGCTGGCCGGGAGCTGAGGAGAAAGACGCGCCGCCACAACCGCCCGCGAGACCAAGGCGGTTGACGACGGCCATTTGAAACCCGCGCCGCAAAGCGCCTCCCTGATTGGTCCGGCCGCGGGGCTTGAACTGGCCAATGGCGAGCGGGAGGGCGGTGCCGGCTACGGCGGCCGAGCCGGCAGGGTGCGCCCGGTGGGGG
>JAVJGG010000008.1:32653364-32676821 GCA_035590195.1 Aviceda cuculoides
GATCAACAAGTGTAAAGCATTTGCTGTACTTTATCTCTTATGTGAGATAAAGTTAATAGAGGTTTTTATTAAATGGTTAACTCTGATAGTAGAAATATTTTTTTTTAGATATTATAGAAGGTCGCCTCTTCTCTTTCCTTTAACTTTTTCTTAGTGCCAAAATAGTAGTTCATCTTCACCCTGCTTCTTCAAACAAAGAGCCTGGTCCCTTCCAAAGCAGCAAATATTCCTACATCAAACTTTCTTTCAAAGAACATGGACAGATTGAGGTAAGTTTTGTACCATGCAAGCCCAGCACGTCCAATCTTTGGACATGCTTTTCTCTTCTTGCTGTGTTAGTGATAATTTTCCATGATCTTCCCATGTTTACTTTTGAGGTGGAGCTTTTTCAATACATCCTTTTTGAAGACAAATACTATGAGCCTTCAGGGTTCTATACTTTGGTTAAATAATGCAAATAGAGTTCCAAAAATGTCAAGAGGTATTATTAGGCTTTGTCCTTATTTTAGTAGCTTTAATATAATCTTATGCTTCCTTTTTCAGTCTTTTAAATTGAACATAGGATTTTCCAAAATGACCTCTCTGAAATCCGTTAAGTGTTTAACAGAGTAAAAGATGTTTCTTTGTAGCTAACCCTCTACTGAAGAGGAATCAAGCAACTTATTCTATGATTCTATGAACTTTCCTTCCTTTTAAAAGCATGCCTTTGAGCAAACAGCAACATTTTTAACTTTAGCTTGGTTTAGAACCAAACCAAGATATTTTGAATATCCGAAAAAAATACTTTACAATAGAAGTACTCATGTGAGTTTAACTAGTAACTACATGGCTCCTCCACTAATGTGTATATTTTTGAAGATTGGACATGGAGAATTCCCAGGTAATGAATGTTGTATTGTGGATGCGTAGGTGTTACCATGCTTTGTCTTGCAGTGAAGTTTATTTCAGGTAGTACCAAGATGCTAAAAATACCCAGAGGCACTCTGCACAGTTTACGAAACATCTGTTGTCACTCTTTAATGTTTGTAGTTCTATAGACGATTATCCGAAGAAATGACACACAGGAGATGGGAGAACATGCCTGCTGGTCAGACCATTCAAGTTAACAAGGATCCACAGGTATGTGCAGAGCTTCTGAGCAGAAACTGCATGTAATCTCTTGTTTCGACTTCCTGCTGCCCCCCTATACTTCATCTGGCATGCCTCTCTAACCAACACCCTGGGCACATGTGGGAATTCAGCTTTACTTTGCCGGTTTCTTCACTGGCATAAATTAGTTTCTCCTTTGCAGTTTTCACCTGATACAGAACACTGTGGCCTCTCTTCCTTAAGTGTGTTTAGACTTGAATAGTTGATAATGAGCTCCATTTTTTTAATGTAGTCAGACACACACACATAATTATGCAAATATTATATATCTATTTGCATATAATTTTATTCAGCATGACAGATCTAATGAAGCTGAAAGATTTTTGGTCTTAATTGTGATTTCTATTTAATTTTTTGTGGCTGGAAGTCAAATATATAATGTAACTTCTATATAACTCTTTGGAAACTATGTATGTTTGATTTAAATGTATGTTCTAAATGGACAGTTGTTATGAAGAATCTCTTTGTCATATGTTAGATTGTCTTCTTTATCCGTCTGCATACTTTGAGGTTATAAACTCTGATAAACATGCAGATGTTGTTTCTGTATTTCAATATGTTGAATATATGAATATATTGAACATATAGTACTATGTGAATGAAATAGGATGATTTAAAGATTGTTCAACATCAAATCACATAAGTCCTCCTTTGTAAACGTAGTACCTATAAACATAGTTGCATTTGGACTAGTGGGGAAGCCTGCACCCTGCATCAAGAATCCCTTAATGAAAATGCCTTTCCTCCTGTTCTTGTTCTTAAGTCCTAGCAAATCACTAACACCAGTGCTAAGCTTTGCAGTCAGGTTTGAGGGCTGGCACCGCTGCCGCTTAGGTACTAGCCTTTCTGAAACACCTTTGACGTCAGATGAAAGGTTCACCATCACCTCCGTTCTGATACTTCTCAGCAAGGTGAATTAGGCTGCACTCTAGCTTGTGTTTCTGTGGCTATGTTTCTTCAGGCTAGATTTCTTGAGGTGGTCCTGTTTAGATACAGTCACGCATTTCCACAGCTCTAGTAGAGATGTTCACATGGACTTGGGAGGCTTTAATTGAGATGAGCTGGAATGCTCAGTCTGGATCAGACTATTAAGCAGCTTCATTTTAATAGCTTCAGTATAATTTGTCATCTGTCTACTACAGCAAATTTATGCATGCTTTACACTTACTGTTTATTTTTTTTACACTGGTTTAAAAAATATTTTCAAGAAATATATGAAATATTGTATGCATGATATCAGCTCTTTGGGGGAGCATTTCCTGTCTTCTAATGTAAGGTTTTTCACAGTGAGGCGGATGAGAAAACTTAGCATTTCCTATTTTGATTCCTTTCATTATTTTCTTTTGCAGGCAGGAAGAATAAGGGCTGTAGGAATTGTAGGGATCGAAAGGAAATTAGAGGAAAAAAGAAAAGAGACTGACAAAAACATTTCCGAGGTAAATACTGCTGGAGTTTGAAGGTCAACCACCTGTCTGAGCCATTTACATTCATTCACACTTTCTTTTAGGCTGAGACTATTTATTGGTTTTGTTGAGAAATCTGAATTTATTAAGAGTGTATAATTTACAGTTATTTACTTTGTTTAACTGGCTTTTCAATATATATACAGGTACTTCATTTAAACAGTTCTTTCCAAAAAGACTTATTTGAAACTAGTGGTGTGTATTTATAAAATTAATTTGGGTAGAATTAGAAATCTGAGTTCAATGACTTTTCATTGTGGGAAGCAGAACACAAAGGCATCTGCAGAAAGAGACTATTACAAGTTTGGGGGTTTTTTCCTTTGTTTTACAGCTAATTTTGGTTTCAGTTGAAAATGTAATATATATTAAGAAGAATACGCTGATCCAAGTGTGTGCACGTAACTGTGGTTAAGTTAGGTATTCATCTTATAAATATTCAGTTCTTAAATGTTAGATTTAGGCTTATAGTTAGAGTAAAATGTTCTGCAGTCCAGGCATTGGCAAGATGTTACAAGTATCTTTGCAAAATACCTGGGGTAGATGGACACCATCCTTTTCCCCAGAAACAGCACAATAGTTGAATTCCAGATATCAATACTGATGGACAACAGAGGCAGTTAATTTATTCATATATACCTGGGAGCAATATTCTCAAAAATAGTCTGGTTCTGTCTTAGTAGTAGAGATTAACACAGAAGTGCTCATAAACTACGAGCAACAGATTCATTCTTGTGGCAAAGCTTCATGGGATTCAGTGTGCCACAACAAAAAAGGCATTCGCTGCTCTGATACTTAGGAAAATGACAGTACCTTTGCAGGCCTCATGCCGTTTCAGCTACTGGTGGCATTAGACTTTTTCCTTTCTGTTCATGAGGAACATAATGAATGAAGTTCTGTGTGTAGTTCAGAAGGTATTGTGGTTACATGCGTGTGCGTATATAGTTCAAAAGGTATTGTCTGGTTATTTTTTCCTTTAGTAGCTTTGTCAGAGAGTAAAAGAAATCCATTTATATGTGTTGTATGAACAGAGGAAAACCATGACTTGTAAAATCCTGCCTTCCTCCAGCTTTAAATGTTATAAATGACTTAATTTAAAAAATGGTGCCCTGGCTTCCAGGAAAAGGCTTCCTGCATCTGCTGTTCAGCGCTGATAAGAATCCAGTTCTTTAGCCTTTTGTTTATCTGAGGAAGTTCCTGTTAGGTGTGTGCACATTCCCCTTTGTTTCCAGGCCTGCCCTCGGTGAGTCAGGCAGAGGAGGAGTTAGACACAGCATGCTGTTTATTTAGCTAAATCAAGGGTTCTTTTGATGAATGATGTTTTCATGCAGGTTATAGAGATTAGAAATAAGCTGGGAAAAGCCTTGTTAGAAAACTTTTTGTTGATATCATATACAAGTGCAGAAGAAGGACTTTGATTTACACTAGAGATTGGGAAAATCTATTGTAAATTACTGAATTTGACAGATTAGTAAGTAAGAAGAAATATTCCAAAGAGAAGCTTTTGTTCTGATAGTGGTAGATTATTCTTATATGGTGGTATATTTTCTTTTCTCCCCTTGGACCTAGCTTTGTCCCACTTAATTTTGGATACCTAATGTAGGTACCCATGTTACGAGGCTAGACTTCTCCAGTCAGTGGAGAAACACTGGCACCATTAGGAGGGATTCAGATGAAAAGCAAACCCTGTCCGTTCCTGGAGGTGTCTCTTTCTCTTCTTTACATGTTGAATCTTAGACCAGTAAACTTCTAAGTCAGGCACCTAAATGTAGATGGGAACAATTGGGTCTTCCTGCACAAATTCTGCTAATGGGGGATTAGTCAGAATAAGCTAGGAATCCCATAGAAGCAATGGCTAGAAGCTGTAGGCAAGATGTATCTCTGGTCGTTTGATACACTCCAACCGAACAACCTTCTTTACTTGTGGCTGGAGGGGTTGGGTGCCGCTGTCAGGCAAGCTTTAGCTGAAAAGGTTCAGGAATTTTTCTCACACTTATTGTTAAAAAAAGGTCGTTTGAAAAGATTGACCACCTGGGCATGTTGTCATGTATTCAAGAGAAGCGGGTGAGAAGGCTGAATGTGTGTTGCTGAGGATGGCAGAAATGAGAGTTACTTTTTAATATAGTTGCAAACTCTTTTTTTCTTTTTTACATTAATTTTTTAATGCTAGTTAGTTATCATTACTAAAACTTTTGAATTTCAACATACCTTCAGCTTTTTTTAAAGTATGTTTTATTTAAGCGTAAAAATGCCCTTTGTGGATTGTTACAGAATTGTTGTATTTGAGACCGTAGCAGTTTACTAAGCTTAATAGACTTCATATAGTGGTAGTCCTATGATGGATGTCCAGTTTATTACTTTTTTTTTTTTGTGGAAACAAACTAAAAGGTTTCTTAGCCTAGAAAAAAATTGTTTGGTACAAATAATTTTTTCGCTTGCTTTAGCAAGTATTTTGGTTTTTAGGTCCAACAACTGGAGTTTTCAGAGGATGCTTTTTATCTAGTCCTTATCTTAATTTATTTAAATATGATCATTTGTCTCATGGACCTTATTTTATTCATTTTTTTAACTATTTTGTTTATTGTGGTAGCACCACTGTTATTATGTATGCGATACTTGAAGAGATGTTGCCACACATTTTCAGAGGTTTTGTCTCTTCAGTTAAGCATACATGTGAAAGCATACACCCTCTTCCTTGCTGATTTGGCATGACTGTTTCTTACTAACTTAGTAACATCTACTGATTAAAGTAAAATTGTCTTGTCAGGAGGAGTACTTCTCTAGTTTTACAGCTGGCTTGCTGCTGCCCAGAAGCAATAGATCTCCTTGACTCAGGGTTAACTGTTTGGAAGAAAACCTACCACCACCACCAAGAAACCTTCCCCCAGATTTTAGGAGAGCATAATAACCGTGGACAGTTTAATCTTTTCTGGGCCTTAGTATCTCATGGTTCCTTCCTATCATATGGACTTCATAAATCATGTTGAATTACTGTTCACGTACTAGAAAAGTGCGTGATTGATTCTTCATTCTTTGTTGTTTATGGATTGTATAATTTTGATGTTAAGACCTGATATAAAACAGATATATCAACCAATTACATACAATATCTGACATTGTAACATACTAATCTAGAGGGAGAGTAGCTCTGACGAATAGCTTGCATAGGTGGACAAAGGCAGCTCGCTGTCTCCATGAAGCTGAATGCTGTAATTATACTGATCTGCAGTGTCTGCTTTTCCTTTTAGGCTTTTGAGGATCTTAGCAAACTAATGGAGAAGGTATGGCATGTATCAACTTATCCAAGCAGACCAATGCTTGTTTTCTCAGTTTTAAGCCTGCTTTTCTCTGTTGAGCTGAAAGCTGACTTATCTATGTGTCTGTCTTGATAGGCTAAGGAAATGGTGGAGTTATCCAAGTCAATAGCTAATAAGATTAAAGAAAAACAAGGTGACATCACTGAGGATGAGGTAAATTAATTTTTTTTTAAAAAGTCAACAAAAAATGTTCCTATGCAAAGCAAAAAGCTATCCGCTTAATACATGTAATGTTAATAAAGAACATTTAATGGTTGGTATTTTTTGTGTTTTAATTCTACATAAATTAAAAGTAACTTAACTTGTTTAGTGTTAGCTTTTCTTTTGGCCCTTTCTTAAAAGCAAAGATTTTACTGCCTTTGTGTAAATTTTTGTATTTTTGACTTCTGCTGGCCAAAAATAAGTTGTATTGAGTCTCGCCTTCTTTTTGTTAGTAATTGACTCTATTGGTAGTAAACTGAATGGATTTATTCACCAAAACTGTCTTATAGTAATAAAATAAAAGACTTTTAAAAACCAGAATATTCACTAGCTGATGTGATCTAAAATTTATTTATTTATTTAGACTATTAGGTTCAAGTCCTATCTACTGAGTATGGGTATAGCTAATCCAGTTACTAGGGAAACATATGGATCTGGTACGCATTACCACATGCAACTGGCAAAGCAGCTAGCTGGAATACTGCAGACACCATTAGAGGTAAAGTACTTAATTTTGCCCCAGCATTTTCCATGTGTTGCTGAATTTTGATGTACATGTGTTTTGGCTGTAGTGCTGTGCCTTTTTTTAAAGCCTCAGATTTAGCAGCACAGCCTCATATTCAATGTTTATGGAAGGAATATATGTCCTTTTTCTGAATAAGGAAGTTTAAAAATAGGTAAGAATTTTTCTTTGGAGTAAGGGCATCTCAATTGCTAATTTGCAAAATATCATTGATATTTAGAAAATTTTACTAGCAGTCTTCTATTTGAACAGCCCTGTATTCATCCCTTGCTGCAGAATATTACTTTTTTAAAGAATGAGTGAAACAACACTGACTTTGAAAACATAAGTAGTCAATCATTAAACTGCTTAAAAATTACGTTTTCTGCAAATATAGCAAGAGTTATTATGTAGATTAGCCCCCCCTTAATAATCTCTCATATGTTAATTTATCTGAAACTATGACAGAATTCAGGGTTCTCACCAAAAATTTAGATTTCATGTTGCAACTTCTAAGGCTATGTGTCTACTAAAAAGCATAGATATTACAGTATTTTTGTGAAAGCTATGTGCTACCTACTATGATCAGAATGGAAAACTGAGTGTGTCTGAAAAGTGAAAAGGGTAAATTGATTGATAGATTTAATACACTGAAATTCCTTGTTCCTGTGATTTATTCTCTGCTTTAAAATCAAAGTAATTCACAGTCTTTGGATGTAGTATCAGTGTTTCACATTTTAAAATGATTAGAGAAAGGTATAATACAACAACTTACCTCTCACACTAGAAATACGTGGTATTGCCTGGGTAGTTTTTTTCATTAAGGCCCATCATTTAGCTCCTCTGTTTTACCTGTTTAATCAGTCAATTGCAAGTTGAGATACTGTGTTTACTAGATTAATGCTATTTCTCTTACCAGTTTTGTGCTTAACACAGGAGCGAGGAGGGATCATGTCACTTACAGAAGTGTACTGTCTGGTAAATCGCGCACGAGGATTAGAGGTGAGAAATTGGTTTTATTGTTTATTTTATAAAATGTACTTCAGTGATAAGGTAATTAAATGTAAGGTAAAAATGTTCCCTATCAATTGCTCACTCTACCTGTCTAACAGCATGAAGTGATCAGCCCTTTATTAAAATTAGGGGGTTTTACTTTTTTCCTTTCTCCTTCTTCCATGTACTGTTTATGTATCCTCTATAAGTTGTCATAATGTATGGTGCTTTTTATAATACGAAATAAAAGGGAAAATCCATCCTTATCTGGAAAGAAGACTGAAAGGACAGAGACTAGTAAAGAATGGTTAATGTTTTATTTTACAAAATACATCTATTCTTCCTGTAAAAAGGGCAAGAAGGATTATTATAGAACACATAATCAGGGAACAGAAAGGAGCATAAAAGCCAAGAAGACAGACTGCACAATAGAAAGGAAGAAAATTAACACTATTGTGTAGCCTGGTATATTTTATAGCTGTAGTTATTAAAACTGTTTGGTTTGGTGTTAGACTATATATTGAAATGCAAGCTGTGAGTAAATATGTTTTACTATTTTAATAGTTGCTGTCACCAGAAGATTTAGTAAATGCTTGTAAGATGCTGGAGTCACTGAAATTACCACTAAGGTAAGAGCTTTACAGATATATTTATAAAACATGGCATTGGCAAGTCAGACTGTGGTGCTTGGGTGACTTGGTATTTTACCTGCAGTAGATTTTTTTGCTTTTTTTAAACAAAGTCATCCTTTGCGTAAAGGATGCTGCTGTAAGGACCAACATCCACTCTATATTAAAATACGAATTTTTAACCATGGTTCACTTTGCTAGGAAGACAATATGCTTTTCACTTCCAATACAGTTTTTTCAGACTAGGAAAAGTGTTTAACTAAGCCCAGACATATGCCCTGCTTGTTTCAGTCTCTTTAGATTTTGAAGGTGCTTTTAATGTTAAGTTCATTTTATGGAGCTTTTCTTTTGTTTTTTTTGTTTTGGGGTTTTTTTTTTTTTTTTTTCCTTTTGTAATGTGGTTATAGGTGTGGATGCATTAGAAATGTGACCATAGGTGATGTGCACACGGTTTTTAGTTACTTTGACTCTCTCTTTTGATTTTAGGCTTCGGATATTTGACAGTGGTGTGATGGTGATTGAACTCCAGTCTCATAATGAAGAGGAAATGGTAGCTTCAGCTTTAGAGACAGTAAGTATACTTCACTTCCTTCAGTGTTCTGACCATGCTGGGGAAATTTAAACACATTAGGTATAAAAACTTGAGGTACAGGATTTCCTTTTGAGCTTTTGAAATACAAAATATTCCATTTCTAGATCTTCTGACAGTAATACTTAAATAGCACTTTTCATCTTCAAAGTGCTGTGCAAGCAATAATCTTAGTCCTTGCTTTCTCCTTAAGGAATAAATCACTTTTCCATCTCTTCTCAAACTTCATTAACCTTCAACCTTCCTCCAAATCTTTTGCACTGTAGGATGAAATTCATGGCATATATTAAGAACTTAATTTAACGGAAGTGGACTTCAGACACTGTACACAATGTGCTTGAAGGTAGTGAAAGTAGCTCTTAAATGTTGATATAGGCAGTTATTTGGTTTGGGTTTATTTCATAAAATAGCACACTGTATATGTAACATCTTGTACTGAGTTTGATGCTGTGAAGAGTGCTCAGTTTGAGAGTAGTGCGTATAGAATTAAGCTAGCTTCATCAGGAAAAAAAAATTGTATATATTGCTCAGTGCGGTAAACCTTCATGGTCTCGCTACCTCTGGACTCTTTGAAGTCCTGCTGTCCCATTGTTTGGTGTGTTTTCCTGTGTCTCTCTCAGTGGGATGTAATTTTTTTGTTTTTCATAAAGTTGAGTAAAGGCTGATTCAGTGTATCCAAAGTTAAACATCAAAGTCAAAGAGGACTTTAGCTTGGGCAGTCAAGAAAAAGTAGAGCTATCACAGACACCTTCTCACTGGATAGATGAGGTAGACTCTTCAGTGCATTTTGCATGATTGTTACCACATAGCTTTCTCTCATCAAAAAGATTTTTAGAGAAGAGAAATGTATATAGCTGTCTAAAAGATTCCATCCTTAATTATCAAAACTAAAATGCTTAAATCTTTTAGTATATGTTAATCCTTTCAGCTTATTTTCTTATATTTACAGAAAAATACCTAGTCCATTTTAGGTCTTTTTCTGATTATTTTTTGTTTCTAATTAATTTGTTGCCTTCAGTAAGAGTGCTTATCTCTTTGTGAAAGGAAAGGAAAAACCTTTCCTTGATAACAAATGAGGTCAACTGCAAAAAGCAACAGATGGTGGATTTATTACTGAAGTGCCTTTTTTCTTTTATTTTCTTAATATGAGACTTTGACTCCATAGAAAAAGTAGGAGAGGCTTTGAATGAGGAAGGCTAGCCCATAAGGGAAAGGGAAGATGAGATCAGACTTGTGGCCAGAAGCACCCTGTACTTAAAAGTATAACATACAGTTACATGAAGCTTCCGAGTAGAAGTGAAAGGAAGTCTCAGGGTTTCAGACAGGAGGGAGATGTAGTTTTGAATGGCTGGTGAAGACAGGAAACGACATGGAAGTCAAAGGAACCCAAAGTCACCCTTGTTGAGAATAGTGGTTCGGGGAGGGAAGATAACTAATCACCCATATGCATATTGGATTGTACAGCTGACTTCTGTAACTCAGATTTGATCACTTAGCTTCATAAAATCTCAAGTTAGGACTAATTTAATCCGAGTTTGTGTAAAAAAACTGCTGCTGAGAATGATGCAGGATAGACACCTCCCCACTCAGTTATGTGGGAAGCAGGAAATGGCAACTACATCTGGATTTACAAGTTTGCTTGAATCTGAAGCAATGGAGAAATGGAAGAATTATTAATTTGTAGGGTAGTATAACGTGTTTATCTGGGAAATTCAATGCACTAATAAGTCTAGACTTCATATCTCATATTTTAAGCATCCACATGTCTAACTTGTGTGAGAAGGTTTCATTTTAGCATGTATTAACTAGCATGGTTGAGACAATGGGGCCAAAGTTTGAGTCCCAAGACTGAACCTATCTTTGTGTCAACCGAATGTGATGGTGGCTTTTCCTGACCCCTCTAGTATGCCATAATATAGGGGGGGAGTACCAAAGTATGCGGATTTTTCTGTAGGCAGTGGGGATATTTTAAATCCCATTAAACTCAAATTCTCCACTTCCATCTGAGATGACTTAAATTTCTAAATCAATGACCTGCCCCGAACAGGTCTTTCATTTCCTCATTTAGGCTTCACTGTTTGCAGAATCACTTAGTATAGTTGGGCTGTGTAAATACTCATTGTGACAGTGTACTGCTGTCTGAGCTATTCTAATGTTTCCACTCATTTTGTCCTAAGGCATCTTTTAAAAAAATCCTAAGGAAAGGGTACCATGTGATTTTTTTTTTTTTTTTTTTTTTTACAGATTTAACTCTTTTCTGTGTTCCTTTTTCATATTTGGCAATTTTCCAGGACACAGAAGAGGTATTTTTAAGGAGAAATACTCATAATTATTTGTACTTTTTAAAAATGCAGACAAACTAGTTGTCTTCACAAGGGATTTGCTACCAATTTTATCACTTCATAGCTGGGAGAACTTTGTTGTTCTTTTAATGCCATAGTTTGTTTATTCGTGTGTTTGTTTTTTGACAGGTATCTGAAAAGGGGTCTCTCACAGCTGATGAGTTTGCTAAGCTAGTGGGGATGTCTGTTCTCTTAGCCAAAGAAAGGTAAGTAATAATTGCTGTGTTTAATACCTTCGTTATCATGTTGTCCTCAAGTAATACAGCACATCTTCTTTTGCTTTCTCTAGGCTGCTTCTTGCTGAAAAGATGGGCCATCTTTGCAGAGATGATTCAGTGGAAGGCTTGAGATTCTACCCAAATTTATTTCTGACACAAAGCTAATGTAGTTTGTGTACAGTTTGTTATGTAACAGTTGAACAAGAGAGCAGAGGGCAGAACCCTTCCAACAACTGACTTTAAAATTTCTGTTTTGTTAGTCAGCTGCAACAGTGATGAACATTGCAATGCTTTACAGTTCTCAGGTATTTCAAGTGCTGAATCCTCTTACGTGGAACTGAAAGGAAATAGGAATCACTAAGTCAGAATCATGTTGATTGTCTCAAGCTGGCTAGCTCATGTTTCAAGTTTTATTTGATGTGCTCTGTAGCTTCTCATTTCAAGAGAAGTCAGATGAAGATTCCACACAAGTGAAAGTGGAGAGGATGTCCCTGTAGTCTGCCATGAGGGTCAGCACCCAGAAGACAGGTTACTGCATACTCCGATTTCAGTTTGTTTATGTCTAGAGCAACAAAACAGACAGATGTATCCGTAGTGATAAGAAAAGTGGCTTTGGTCTGTACTGAGGTGTAAGGAACAAACCAGTGTAGAATAACCCCTTTTCCCTGAAGTGAGGAACAGTTTTCTAAGAGAGGATCTTGGGGTTCCTGTACTTCGAGACAGAAAGAACGTGCTGCAGGAGAGGTTAATGTACATTATGTGAGTCTAGAAAACATGGTATTTATTTTGTCATGTCTTATGCTAATATCTCAGATAGAAGCATTGTTAGCACAGATTTCTTTTTCCTTGCCATCTTACTGTCTCGTTATGTTGTGCTTTGAGTGCCCTTTCTCTGTCCTCTCTTTACATAGCAGAGTGTAGTGGCCTCCTGTCACTCTACCAGACTCTGTGCTTTAATGTGCTGCTTTTTTATCTTGTACTTCTAATGAAAGATCATTTGTTTGTGTATTGGTCAACCCATCAGCCAGGGTCAACCCATCACAGTTTGTTTCATCAGCCTATTATCTGTTTTAGAGAGACGGTTCATTTGCTTATATCTTGCATGCGAAAATTAATATGCTTTCAATATTGAAGGGAGGAAGACTATCACCCTGTGTTAAATAGTCATGAGGTATTGTATTGTTTGGTATTCCTCACCCTGTGTTCACACTGAATGCAATTTGATAGTCTCAGTTTTCATAACTCCAGTGGAGTTGTCACATTACTTGAAGATCTGTTGCCATGGTAATAATGGTAAGTGGATGTTTACGATCCACATCACTTACATTTTTGGTGTTTTGAAGTGACCAGTTTTAACAAATAACAAAATTCATTCAAGGAATGGGCAAGGACAACATATAGGTAACTGCACTGTGGTTGTAATGGCCAAACCAACATTACAAAAAAGAAGAGGCTTTTAAGAGCCTGAAAATATTTTCAGAACTATTTCAGTGTTACCATAGCTTAGACGAGGGTTAAGAGCCTGACAATAAGGAGTTCAGTGCTGAGATCCCTACAGTGACGATGCTTTTGGTTTGTAGGATGCTCACTTAGATCCAGGCAATTGTGTCCTCTTATCCTTGTCATGAGCAAACTTTTATGCAGTGCTTTCTTTAGGGCAGTTTTCCTCTATTTCATGAAGGTGCTAAAACTAACGTATTTGGCACAGCTGAAGGAACTGGTTCCACACTCTTTTTACTGTGTTAGCCATCTAGTCTCATCTCTTCAGGAGCTGTAGGGCTTGCTGCTTTTCATCCTCCCCACAACCCACAGAAGAGATCTATGCGAGGTGCCGCGATTGAGAGTCCTGACCTACAGCGAGGTACGCCAAGCATCGCGCATCTAAGGAGGGACTGAAAAGTGAGAAATTCAAAAGCAAAAAGCTGTTTTGTGACAACTGTGTTCTTTTGCCCAATACCCAAACCTGTCAAGGGAGACTGGTGGTTTATGGGCCTGAACCTCTCCCCGTGAGGGGGCATGTCTTCTGCAGAAGGAACAAACCCAGAAGGGAAATGCCAAGTGTAAACCGCCAGCCTCCGTTGCTCCAACCCTGAGCATTTATCTTAATTAAGCAATAACAATATAGCCTATTTAGAATGATTGTACCTTCTCAAGCTTTTCTTCCACAAGATTTTTCCTTGACTTTTTTTTCCTACAAGGAAGAAACCTATAGGGTATATTGTTTAGCTGGTTTAGAATGTAAACATACACATGAGAAAATGACTACTAGAAAGTAATAAAAATTAAAAGGTTTTCTTAAATAGACTGTTCTCTCGGGTTTTTTTTTTTTCCTAAATGTTGTGGGCAGCTTTAAAATCTTTACAAATCAAAATCCTGTGGTTCTGTGGGGCAGGTTTTAAAGCACATCATATTTTTGCTGCCTCATTTTGTACCTAAAAGAGTACAAGATAGTTTTGATTTAAAATTAAAAGACAGAATTAAATGTAATTAGAACGCCCTGGTTCTGTTGCAGAGTAGCCTGTGACCCGTCCCAGCCAGAATTGCAAAACTATAGATGTCTACGCAAACACCAGTTTCATGAGGGAGCCAGTCTGAGTCTGAGCCAAGCGTATATCCTGTGCTAGTGTTGGAAAGGTGTTTGGCACGTTTGAATGTGTTTTCCCAGCTGAAGCACAACAGAAATCATCTGTCTGATACCATACCGAGAGCCAGCTGTCGGGCAGACGAGTGGAGTGACACGTGTACAGGTGTGTGGTATCACGGTAGTCCATCACACTGTCCTAAACTGTCATTGCCTAGTCCTCTTTCCATTGGTACTACCAGCAAAAAAACTATTGACTGTATTGAAGTGGGATTATAGGAGAGAGGAAAATAACAGGAGGTGCCATTCTCACAGATCATTCTAGTTTAATACAGAAGGTGCCTGTATGAACCTTTCATGTTTTGATTATTCCTATAATATTTGTATCGTGATACATGAACATTACTGTGTTTTGCCAGGGCTGCCCAATTATACAGTCCTTTGAACAGAGGTTTGTAACAGAGGTCTGTTCAGAAAGTGCTTGTTTTTTTATGGAGCAGTCTTAAATTACGATTATGTTTTTGATTTGAACACATGGGCCTTTGTATACCTCTGGCGGGAAGAGAACACTGCTCAGGAATCTGTACATCTTTTCCCTTTCTCCTTTGCCTTTGTTTTCAGGAAAATTATATTCAGTCTATGGAAACATGGATCTAATCTGAACCATATTTCTGAAGTGCAAACTTTTTTTTTTTTTTTGTCTGAAGGAGATATATATATATATATATGTATGTATGTGTATTTGGAAGTCTTTGGAAGTGTATCTTTAATAATCACTACTAGCTGCGTATTGATTAGCCAAACTCTTGGGTGCTCAGTTCTTCTAACAGGACTTCTACAGTTTGTCCAAAGGGCTTGACGGTGCTTCTTGTAAAATTAGTGGAAGTATTGTCACCGAATTCATGAGGACAGTAGTGGGGGATAGCGGGAGCCTGTTGCCAACAGTAGAAGTTCCTGCTTCCTCAAGCCTGGGAGGTTCTCATTTGCAACTGGACAGTTCTTTCAAAATACACACTGAAAAGGCAGGAATGGCTGATTCAAAATCACTTGTGGATTTGATACGACATCATTGTTTTCCTTGGGAGGAACCTCCCCTGCAATGGTTTTGGTTTTTTTGAGCTAGATTCACAAATCTGACATTTGGCATTGTTTCTCCTATTCCAGTAGTTCCCATTTCATCCTAATTCTCAGAGCTTCAAGCATTCACATGAAATGCAAGACACTCTAGCTCTAGGTCGTCTTCTGCTGGGAAGACTTCAACTATCATTTTGTTCTCCCAGGAATGAGCTGCAAGTACTCATGCTAAGAGGATATTCTGGGCATGTCTGTTGGCAATATTCATCTTTATTTTAAGGAAAGACTTAAAATACTTTTTGGAGCAGAGGCCCAGGCGTCGTACCTCCCAGGTAGTTGTCCTCGCCAGCAGGCCTAAGAGTCATTTTTCTTTGTGGTTTTAGAATTGAAGTATTGTTCAAATATTAAAAGAACACCAAAACACAAAAACTTCAGGAGGGAGTGAGGAAACCTCAGTTCCAGAAACCCCATAGCCTGCAAGTTAGCACACACTCGTGAGAGGTAGACCTGACAGAAACCACCCTGCTTCATATCCCTGCTCCAGACCAAAGACCAGGTAGGAACTTGGGTCTCTGCTTTCCCACTGGGCTGGGAATGCCATGACTTCAAGTTCCCACTGATGAAAGATCCCATTAAACCCTGCTCTGCTGTGCTTACAGCAACAATGAGCAGCAAGTTCAAGGTAAAAGGGGCTGGTACTGCTGGTACTGGTACGCAGCACTTCTGTGAATCTAGTCCTGCTCTGAGCATAAGGCTCAGGCTATTCAGATGTTTTGCATTGTTTTTTTCAAAGTATTTTATGTACCTGGAGGGTTTCACTTAGCTGCTGATGAATTATCATCACGATTATCTCAGGCAGTAAGTAAAGGAGGGTACTGGTAAAATCTAAATGCTGTTTCACTGTATTTTTTAAGTCAGCAGTCAAAGAAATCAGTGCTCCTGTGTCCCTTGCTCCATACATGCAGAACACTCCCAGAAACTCAAAGACAGGACTTGTTATTTTCGTTTAACAAAAAAATTTGCAGGGGGATACATGCTGTGTGAAGTACTCTCTTTTTGCAAAGAACAGTAAAGGCAGCGCGGTTGCACAGAATAAATTTGTGTCTGTTGCTGGTATGGCATTTGTACTGTGGCTATTTAATGATTCGCTTAATGTAGGTAGAATTCTTTTCAAATGTTTGACACGGTATATGAGAAACGTCTGTTCTTTCAGCCAGACTCAGCAGTTGTGTGTGTGTGTGGCATAATTCCCCCGAGTTTCACTTCACATTGGATGGAGAACTTGAGGTGTGTCCTTAAATTGCAAAGATACTTTGGTTTGATCCACCCATTAAATGAGAATGGCAAAACTCCCACTAACTTCAAACCCAACCTTTGTTATAATTATCAAATGTTGACTAGTTAACAGCTCTGAAGATGGGTATATTGGGTATGGCTGAGCTCTGACAGCAAGAAGGAAGAGCTTAAAAGACATCCTGGAATAAGATCACAAAATGTTTTGGTGTCTTCAGCAGAAATACCAAACTAGGCACAACTGTTGCAAAGTGACTATTTCTGATCTTTATGCATTCCTATTGTTTTTTCCACAGTGTTTTGGGAAAGCCCAAGATAAGGATAATTATTTTTTTTTTCCACTGGGACTCTAATCTATTTATAGGTTACAAGGCCAGAAGAGACTATTATGTCCATCTCGCTTGACCTCTCGGGTAACAGAAGCTGTAGGACTTCCCTTACTTAATTTGTGTTTGAAGTAGAGCTCTTTTAGGAAAAACAAGAGATTGCAACTTCTGGGAAATCCCACCGCAGCTTGCGGCAAGTTATTCCAATGACTATTACCTGTTGTAAAAATGTTTTCAGTCTACGTAATCAGAGTTTGTTTAGCTTCGGCTTCTAGCCACTGGACCTTACATTTAATAAGCCCTCTACTAAGTGGAAGGTGTTCCTGCTCATGGTGGGAGGATTGGAACTAGATGATCTTTAAGGTCCCTTCCAACCCAAACCACTCTGTGATTTTATCATTCTATTAAGGGTGAGTTCCCTTCATGCCGGGTGTCCTGGAATTTTGCTCTAAGATTACAGATAAATCATTTGGAGTCCTTCTGCCTACCACATTGTCCTATTTTCTGCTCTTCCCAAGGTTTTCCATAGTTACCTAGTAACCACCTTAAATTGTGAACACCAGCACTGGACCAAGAAAAGCTATTGCAGAAGTACCAATTGCAGAGGTAATTTGTTTCCCCAGTTTCTGTACTCCCAGCCATCACACACATCCACACCCAGGCTGTGGAACGTGTGCTTGAACCTACGCTCGTGCTCAGTTCACTACCCATCCACGTAGCTCAGATGTGAACGTGACTCAGACGTCACACTTCTGCTGGACTCTCATTCCTGTGGGTATCTTGAGAAAGAGGGAAAGTGGGGTCGGAGGGTAGTTTCCTGTAAAACTGCACTAGGCTAAGTGCACTGCAGCCTGGTTTCCTGCTGGGTGTCCAAAGCTGGACTTTTCCTAAGCACAGTACGAAAACTATGCGCCTGAACCACAGCGGGGTTATTGACCAACAGCGCAGATGGAAAGGCTCAGGGCTTCATCTGATTCAGCCTGCCCTGCGGCTTCCCCGGCAGCTTACAGATGCTCTCCTGCAGATTTGCTTCCTCGGGGGTTGTCCTTCGTGCTGTGGTTGCGTGATTATTTGTCATAGTGACAGACAAATTTCACTTGATCATCTCTTTATTTTGATAAGGTATCAATGGTAACTACTCTCTCCCCAGTTTTCCTATAAGTTTTGCGTTTCCTCATAGCAGTTTGATCGAGGTCATATTCCTTGCACTTGGTCATAATACTTCCAGGTGGGATAGTGGCAAAAACTTGTAAAAGTAAGGTGGCATCTTTCTCTGCTCGAAAGCTGTGGGCAGCAGCACGAACTAACTGATGTGACAGTGGGAGCTCAAGATGAGCTAACAACTCAGTATGATCTCCAAATCTTTGTGAAGTGATGAGTGCCCAGGAGGGAGCTGCACATACTGTAAAGCGTGTCCTGCAGTCTTTGTTCCTAGATATGTAATTTTATGGAAGCTATATTAAAATACGCATTGCCTAAAGCCCAGCTTACTCAGAGATTGCTTAGTGGTAGCGACCTGTCTTCAGGACTTGCCATTGTCCCAGTTTGTGTGTTACCTGAAAACTTGAGCGGCGATGATGTTACATCCTCTTTTAGGTCTCTGATAATAGTTTTAAATTGCGAAAGAAAGCCTAATCAGTACTTAAATCTTTAGGTAAATATGTCCTGCATGAAGATGACACATAAAAATGACATTTTTGAGACCAACTAGTCAACATTTAATCCTTTTAATGCATGCTGTGCTGATTTTGCAGAAGTGTCCTTGGTGGAAACGTCAGGGGTTACCAAACCAAATGTTCTATGGAAATGTAAAGTATTATTACATTATAACATTGCTACCTTTACTCACCAAACTTGTAACTTTATCTGAAAGACATTTTCCACCAACCTTTGTCAAGTGGCATTGGTGATGGTACTCTGCCTTTTTATTATCAGCTTTTCCACCCCTGTATCATGGTAAGGCTGACAGGTCTGTATCAGCCGGGGCTGCTCTCACTTTACAATAAAGAGCAACCAAACTGATAAAACACCACACACGAGCATTCATCCAGTGGTCTGAAACCTCCACAGCATCTCCAGACTAACTGATTGGAAAAATAATATTACAAATTGTTGGATGCAAGTTTATCCAGAGTTGCTGATTTTAAGTTGTTTAACTGGAGCTGCTCTTATTTTACATCCTCAGGCTTGCACTGGGGCAGAAAGTATTTTGTTACCATCCTGGGATATGGCTCTATCATCTGTTTTCCACCCCAAAACAGAACAAATATTTATTGAACATCTGTGTTTCTTTTGCATTCCAATTAACAAGTAAAATTTTTCACATAGCAGTAGATCAGTAGAATAGCTACCATTCTTTTATTTCAAATATATATTAAAATCAGAAAAATCTGTTATCATTCGACGTCGCTGGCTGCAGATCTCATCTTCTTTTAAGTTCTTTACCAGTTTTACGCTTCTGATTTCTACCAATGCCTGACAATTTTACCTTTTTTTTCTACTGATTTTTATTAATTTAAATGCCTTCTGTAGTTAAATTATTAGCATTCTTGTCAGTTCTCCAGTCAAGACTGGAGTTTTTTCACCCAGTGCAACTTTTTTTTTTTTTTTTTTTGATAGCTTGAGAAATTTTCTTGAGCAATGCAGAGGTATAATTTCTAAAAGGACACATTTCTTCCTGTTTCCAGCTTTCTGAAGTTTCCCCCTAAACCACCAAATATTTCTGTTACTGTTTTGGCCCTTACCTTGTCCATCCATAACAGATGACTAGCTTGCATCCCAGCCAGCACTACTGCGGGGGGGTTCACAATTAATTCTTCTTTGCCAATGCAAATAAGGTCAAACGGAGATTTCTCTTGTTTGTACGCTTCTCTTTCTGAGTCAGGATATTATTACTGCTCCTGTTAGGAAGCTTGAGGTCATTTTAATATCAGCAAGAGGAGACTTTTAGCATATTTTGCACAGATAGAAATCACGCAGAATGTCGCATCTCTCCCCCCTACGCAGAGCAGAGCGGGAATTCAGTACCCAGCCATTCTGCTTGCACACCTGGTGGTCTGTAGACAATATGTGCTACTACACCATCTTGGTTTCATGCCAACGGGAAAAAAAGACATTTTCTTCCCAACCCAACTGTGCTGGCAGCGGGGAGAGAGCCACAGACCAACACCCCACCTTATGCCCACTGAAAACCACCAGCACAGCCAGTCTTCATATAAATACCCTTACTTTCGTTCAGGTAAAAGCGGGCAGCTCTGGCTTGGCTACGCAGGGGGCAGCTGCCCGCCGCCGCTGCCCATCACTACACGTGCAAGTGTTTTCTGCACAGCTCCCAGCAGCTGGAAAACAGGTAATCCCATTTTTATGGGCCCAGATGCTTTTACCTGCCCGACCTTCCTGTCACGGCTGCCTTTAACATTCCAGGCATGCGGGCCACCTCCGCACAGCAGCTGGCTGGGGTCTGCGCTCTGGGGGGATCCGTCCGCACTCTCCCTGCTCGTTTATCATGCCGGTGCCCGGTGCTACAGATCAGCAATTAAAGGTCACTCTCTGTATCCTTTGGTGTCTGAATTAATTTTGTTCTCAACATTACGGTTGTGGGCTAAATGAGTATTCATCTGCTCCCTCTTTCTCCTGTCCCTTCTGTTATTAGTTTCTCACTCTCCAGGGAGACCAACTTTAATGGCAAGGAACCCAGCATTTCATCCGCCGCTAGCCAGATGCCTCAGAGACCAGCTCCGCTGAAGTATTTTAATGAAAAATATGTTCCTGATGAAATCTGGACGGCATGTTAACAAAGACAGATCTTAGTCCTTAGCATCACAGCAGGTGTGTTATGTGCAAACATAATCCAGTGTGCTTCAAAGGGTTTAATAATGTAGCCTGTGTATTTATCCCGTGCTCATCCTCCTGTTAGCTGGGGTCTTTACAATTTCTATCATGTAATCGTAGGGGTGACTTGTGTTTTTTAATCACTATTTTTTGGACTCTGTCCCTTTTGGAAATGTTGACACAAAGGCGAGATGGGTCTAAAAGAAGGCATGGAAGGGGAGCACAGTGACCTGAGCAGCAGTCTTAGTTTTGGTTTTGGCTTTACTATTTAAGCATAATCTCAGCGAATCAGTTTACTCTGGCAGAAAAAGGAAGATACAGCCTTTTTCGTCAGGAGTGGGAAACAAAAAGACCAAAGATCACTCATAACTCGTAAAATACTCCAAGGCCATTGGATCAAAGGCACTATAATAAGTGCAAAATACTGCGATACGAGTAAAACATCTTGCCACATGTTCAGACTCTTCCCTGCTGTGTGTATTTCTTTACTTTCTCCTCTGCATTATGATGGAGGAATGACTTTTTTTTCTTATGCTTAAATTTTTAAGAAGTTATGTTTATAGAGGAAAAAAAGCCTGGCAAAACACTCACCGATGTAAGATTTTTCAGATGTTAAATGTAGGCAGCAAGAGAGACCAGAGTTTCAGTCCTGGGACTTCAGCAGACCTTTCGGAGCAGGGAGCCATTCACCGTTCACTTCCTCTCCTCTGAGCTTCCCCATCATCTGTAATTTCCTTACGGTATTATTCTCTTTATTACCATACGTGATTTATTACCCGTTTCATTCAAACCAAACCCAGTACCACCGTGCATCCACTTGTGTCAGCTGGTACTTTACGTGACCAACACGAAAGGAGCTCCTGGCACGACTGCGTACCTGTGCACGGCAGCCCCCCCGCAGCAGCACTGCCTGGAGCCGAACCCTTGCTGCCGGAGGAGTTGCACAAGCCAGGACCAGGCATGGGAAGATCCTTGGCATTCAAAGGAATCACAGAATGGTTGGGGTTGGAAGGGACCTTTAAAGATCATCTTAGTTCCAGTCCCCCTGCCACAGGCTGGGACACCTTCCACTAGACCAGGTCGCTCCAAGCCCCATCCAACCTGGACTGGAACACTTCCAGGGATGGGGCATCCACAGCCTCTCTGGGCAGCCTGTGCCAGTGCCTCACTGCCCTCATTGTAAAAAGTTTCTTCCTTATGTCTAGTTTAAATCTGCCTTCTTTCAGTTTAAAACCATTACCCCTTGTCCTGTCACTACATGCCCTGGTAAAAAGTCTCTGTCTTTCCTATAAGCCTCCTCTATATATTGAAAGAAAGGGTTGAGCTACATCACCATGAGATATGGAACAGATTGTGTAGCTGCATCTTCTGCGCTGAGTGTCTGACAGCGAAATGCAGTGACCTTCACTTATTAGTCTGGACACACACGTGTACCCCTTCTCCTATGAAACACCAAACATTGAACAAAGTCTTACAGGCACCAGAAAGACAGCCAAGTTAAAAAAACTGTGTACAACTGTATTAAAACAAACCAGGAGAATACTAGGAATCTGGATTGTTCAAATTAAAATGCTAAAAAACAGCCTGGAAAATCTTTCTGGTACATGAATACTTCATTTTTTGCTGTCCAGAATACAGTCTGAGTTCCTCAGCAAGTGTTTATCTTGCCTTCCTGGAGGTTTTTGACGGTACTCCAGATGGCAGCATGCCTGTGAAGCGTTAACCATACCCGGCTAGCGTATGGAAAAGGGCTTCAGCCCAGGCTGATCAGCGGGAAAGCGGGAGGGCGGCAACCCTCATCGGCTGCTCGGGCTCAGCGTTCACGTGGGGCTGATACTCGCGTTGTGTGGAAGTTTTATTTTCTTGGTCGTACAGATGATGGAAGTTAACTAGGAGCAACATTTTGGTTTGTTTTTAATTTTGGACATCAAAAGCTGACAATTACTTCCTCGGGCCTTTACGTCATGCCCGTGCTTATTGTAGATGAATTAGGGAAAGCAGGAAGATTCTTTACACATAACGTGATTTAAATGCCCCCTGAAATCCCTTCATAGCTTTGTGGGCGTGTAGATATCCATAGGTCTGTATTTAAATCACAGACTCCGTGTCAGGGAAATAAATTTAACCATGGTTTGAGATAAACGGATGAGTCCGTTGCATAAAAACAGACAGAAACTTTTCTTTCAAAGAAGTATCTCTGCAAGAGGATAGTTTATCCCGCCACAATAGTCCCTGAATATTATCCCTGCACACTGGGCACGGCAAACGCCCACGCGTACGGGAACTCTGGCTGCAGGTGGGCACGTTGAGGAGCCAGGGCTGCTCTCCCCCGCCGACCACGTCGTGGGGTGCCCCGTCTTCGGCAACGGCAAGTCGACTCTGGAAGGCAGCCCCCGCTCTGCCCGCTGCTTTCTTCCGAAGACACTGACCAACGCCGATGGCCGGCTCCGAGACGCAGGCATGTGCCTGGACGGGAAGCCTTCACCGACGCCCGGCAGCGTCGGCCTGATGCGGGGCGAGGACTCCCTGCTGAAGGAAGCCGGCGGGGAGGTGCCGGAGCTGGAGAAGCAGGAGCTTGGGCAGGTTCCGAGGCCCGGCCTGGCCCCCGAGGGTCGCCCCGACTGCCCCCACCTCCCCGGCCGCTCTCCAGCTTCTTCAGGACCGAAGGGGAAGCCCGTGGCCGTTCGCCCCGGGGCCGCGCAAACACCACCGCAACCGCGAAGCGACCTGTTGAAGGCCGGCGTACGGCAGAGCCCTCCCCGGGAGCGAGCCCTCCCCGGGAGCGAGCCCTCCCCGGGACCGAGCCCGGGGCGCAGACGGCGACGGATGCCGGCGCTTGCCTCCCTCCCTCGCTCCCTCGGCGGGGTGCCGTGGCGGCGGCCCCTCTCCCGCAGCGGCCGCCACACCCCGGCGGCGGGATGGCGGGCGGGCGTGTGAGGGCGGCGGGATGGC